>BTHU01000022.1:67328717-67583717 GCA_036184795.1 Tokudaia tokunoshimensis | reverse complement strand
ACTCTCCTGGATCCCTGCTGGCTTGTTGTGTCTACAGTATGCAGAGTGTCAGTTCTCAGGAAATTAGGTGGGAAAGTGTCTTTGAGGCCAAGACAGAAACACATACAAAGCATGCGTATTGTCACCATAGAGATGCATTAGCTCACGTCACAGGCTGTGGAAGGTCAGTGAAGGGTATAGCTAGCTGCCTGGGAGATAAGGAAAATCCCCATAGCTCTTAAATGGCAGGAGTAAGGAATAACTACTAAGCTGTAGTTAGACCATGGAAGCTGGACCCACTGTGAGCAGACAGAAGCAGGAGGTGCAAGGCACGCTGAATGCCAAATGGGTAGTGTGAGTAGTGTGAGAAAAAGTTAGGGATGCGTGGTACCCGGTGCAAACGCTAAGCAACAGGCGCTGGTCATAGAGGAGGCATGGGGGAAGTAGGCTGACCCATACTGTGTTTGTGTTGTCCAGAGAAACAGACCAAGCCAGTCAATATATGTATAGATTAGATGTTGGCATGCAGAGAGAGCTTTATTGTGATAGCTTAACTGAACAAGGAAATATCCTCAGAAACAGTTTTACCAGCAACCCTGGCATCCCTTGGTTCTGAGGAGGACACACATAACTTAATCCTTGTGTATATTGTGTAGGATCTGGTGGCCATGATGCAAACGTTTACCTAATGTGCAAAATCATGTAAACCTCTAGAGGGACTAAAAGTTGCCTATCCTGAAGATTGGTCTGGATTAGGGTATTTTTGCCTGAGAGTAAAAGGACAATGGAATCACCTTAACAAATGAACAAACAAACAAACACAGCGATGGAACTGAAAGTCATTAGATAAGTAATTCAAGCCCCAAAACCAAATACTACATTTCCTTTCACAAGTAGACTGGAGACTTTAATTCATGTGTGTGTGTGTGTGTGTGTGTGTGTACATGTATGTGCATGTGTGTGTGTACATGTATGTGCATGTGTGTGTGTGTACATGTGAGTGTGTATATGTGTGTGTATATGTGTGTATGTGTATTATGTGTGTAGACATGTATGTGTATGTGTGTATATGTATATTTTGTGTGTGTACATGTATGTGCATGTGTGTATATGTGTGTGTGTATAAGTATGTGTGTGTGAGTGTGTATGTATGAGTGTGTGTATTGTGAATGTGTAATGTGTATGTAGGTATGGGAATAGGTCATGAAACTATAAAGTGGACTCTGAGAGATGAAAAAGAGATCTTAAGTGGGTGGAGGGGGTAAAGGAGAGGTCACAGACATGATATGACATGAAGTAGAATGGAGGCTTCTGAGGAGGAGACCAGTTGTGGCTATGAATCAACAAAACCAAGGTATGGGGCTTGGCCAGTTAAGTGCTCCGCACTCCCAGAAGACAGGTGAGAATGGCGGACACTGGGGTACATCTGTAGACACGGTACCAGGAAGCAGGAGACAAGAGACCCATCTGGCTTGCTGACGCACCAGCCTAGTTAAATCTGGGAGAGATTCAGCTGGAGACCCAGTCTGGAAAAAAATGTGGAAAGTTATAAAGGAAGACCCAAAACCAACCCCTGGTGACCACATACATGTATACACATGTGTACACATATACTCATAGCCATACATGCATGTGTACACATGAAGGAAAGCTATATGTACAAAAATATTATAATAAAATCTGTTATTTTACATGCTATTTTTATTGTTGTTTAAGACAAGATCTTGCTACAGAGCCTTGGCTGGCCTGGAACTCACAGACATCTGCTTGCTTCTACTTCCCATGTGCTGGGATGAAAGGCTTATAGCACCTCAACATACTGCTTACTAATTAAAAAAAATAACAATTGTGTTAGTTTGAATATGTTTGGCCCATGTCGATTTATGTGTTTTGATGTTTGGCCCATAGGGAGTGGCATATTAGGAGCTGTGGTCTTACTGGAGTTAGTATGGCCTTGTTGGAGAAAGTGTGTCACTGTAGAGGCAGACTTTGAGGTCTCATATATAAGCTCAAGTTATATCCATTGTGACAGTCCCTTCTGCTGCCTGCAAGTCAAGAACTCTCAGCTCCTCTAGCATCATGTCTGCCTACACATAGCCATGCTTCCTGTCACGATGATAATGAACTGAACCTCTGAACCTGTAAGCCAGTCTCAGTTAAATGCTGTCCTTTATAAAGAGTTGCCTTGGTCATGGTGTCTGTTCACAGCAGTGGAACCCTAACTAAGACAGCAATAATAAATTTAAAGAAACAGTAAAGATCACTGTAATACAGGGAAATTACTGACTGAGGTCAAACACAATGCAAGAGGAAAAAAAAAATCAGCCATTGAGGAAAAATCCCAGTAGAAAGACTAGTCTTTTAAACTAAACCATTACTCTAATTATACTATTATGTTTGGGGCAATTCATGGAACTTTTGAGAATTTTGTTGTCACAATGAATATGCATTAAGGCTGACATTGTCTAGGGCACTTGGCAGGGGGGGCGGGGTTGAAAGAGCACCAGGCTCTATTCCTCATAACTTTCAGGATTCAAGAAATATGGAATGGAGGCTCATTCACATATGGAAGCCTGAAGGCAGCTGAATGTCTCTATCTGACTGCATGCAGGGAAAGTAACTAGTGATGACCTCAGAGGATAGTCAATTTTTAAAAAGTATGTGTTCTGAGGCAATGACTTACTGGTCAAAACTCGGGCACTGATGCTCAGGTCCCCAGAACCCATATAAACGCCAGGTGGGTTTAAGAGCCTGGGAGGTGGAGACGGAATTCCCAGAGCAACCTGGCTAACAAGACTGGACATGTGGGCAAGTTCTGGATTTGAATGAAAGACCCTGCCTCAATAAACAAGGTAGAAGAGTGCTTTCGGATGGTTCTGTTATCACTTCAGGCCCCCACATGCACACGTGTGCACATGCACCCACACACAAGTACCACATACATGCTTAATCGTGTGCACATAGGCACACATGAAAATGGAGAAAGGAAAAACAGTTGGAGATGCTGACTCAGACGTGGTAAGCATGCTGGTCGGGTGGGAACGGAGTTAAGGAAGCAGCCTGTGGTGTGTAGACTACTGGACTGCCCAGAGCATCCATCTTCTGCCGCGAGCAACAATGACACACTCCTTCCCAGATGCTGAAACAGAACAAATAGCCATTTTCCGTTGGCAGCTCCAGCAGCCCAAGTCAAATGGATAGCACAGGCCTTAGGTACACCATGGTCCCAGCTGGCACAGGGCTTAGGCAAACTGTGGGCCCAGCTGGCCACTTGGAGGATGATTACAAAAAGAAACTGATGACAGAGAAAATACAGTCGGGACCTGGCTTCCCAGAAGGCACAGCCCAGCAGCCAACACGTTAGGTGCACATTCGTCTCGTGTCATCTGGAAGCTGGCTCCTGGGCCTGGGCATCAGCAGGGGCTTCATCTTGACAGAGGAACCAGACGTGGGTTACAGTCATGTTTTCCCCTGGAAAATAGTCTCTGCATTTCTTTTTATCTTTTAATGAAAGCCTCTTGCAGTAAGAGGTTTATTCTCTGTCTGCCTGTTCTCTCACTGTCTCTGTCTCTCTGTCTCTGTCTCTATGTGTGTCTCTCTCTGTCTCTGTTTCTCCTCTCTCTGTCTCTGTCTCTGTCTCTCTCTCTCTCTCTGTCTCTCTCTCTCTCTCTCTCTCTCTCTCTCTCTCTCTCTCTCTCTCTCTCTCTCTCTCTCTCCTATGTATACATGTTTTGTGTGAGGGTGGGTACACAATATATGTTTGTGATATATGTTTGGCACCTGGCATCCAGAGTCCATCCTCAAGTGTCTTCTTCAATCACCCTCCTTTTGAATTTTTGGGGGGACACACAAGGTCTCTTTGCTGAACCCAGAGTTCCCTGACCTGACTAGATTATCTGGCCAGCAAGTCCCTTTGCATGCCTCCACCTCCCCTGGACTGGGATTAAGGTGCACACCACTGTTTCTGGCACTTTTAAATGGGTTTAGGGAATTGAACTCAGATCCTTGTGAGTCTGTGGCAAGCACTTTACCAACTGAGGCATATCCCCAGCCTGAGAAGTTCTTCAGTGTTCTAATCTCACCTCAAGTTCAATAAAAGAGAGCATCCATTATCTACCTGTTTCTAACAAATTGATTGTTAAAAAGCTTAACATCAGGCAAATCGCTTCATTTGTCCTAAAGCGCCTGATAATACGGATTGACCCACAGAATCAGTGAGAACATAAAAGGAAGCAGACACCCCGCCCTTAATTGGATCATTTCAGGTTACACACAGGCACAGACTGGAAAGACGGCATAGTGGCTGGGGCAAAGGTTTTTCTGGTTTTGTTCTTTCACCCACAGAAAGGGCAAATGATGGAAGAGAAGTGTGTATTCTATACCGGCAACTTCTGCAGAGACTAGGCCCTTGTAAGACTTGACTCTGTGGGAACTTTGGTTGAACTAGGAGGGCCTGACACCTTAAGAAGGGCTGCCGAGATCCAAGGGTAGCTTTGCCTGCTCAGACTTAGTCTTGGATCAGCACGTTAGCAGTGATTAAGCCGGGCTGTGGTGACACACACCTTTAATCCCAGCGCTTGGGAGACAGAGGCAGGCTGATCTCTGTGATTCCGAGGGCGACCTGGTCTGCAGAGCAGTTCCAAGACAGCCAGGGCTACACAAAGAGAAGCCCTGTCTCGGAAACAAAAACAAACAAGCAGTGTTTGAAAACAAACTCTCAGGAAATCGGGCTCCAGCTTGTGGCAATAGCTGCCCCCCCAATGGCACAAATAAAAACCCTCTGTTTTATTTCTGATTCTCTGATGTAGAAGGTCAAGTACATTTCAAGAAGGTGCAGGAATTATAATCACTGAAATTATCTCATAAACATATTTCATAAAGTCCTCCTAAAAACAAAGAGAAACATAGAACTTACATAAAAACTATTACAAGGTTTCTCTCTCTCTCTCTCTCTCTCTCTCTCTCTCTCTCTCTCTCTCTCTCTCTCTCCCTCCCTCTTTCCCTCTCTATGTGTGTGTATGTGTATGTGTTTCTCTCTGTGTGTGTCTATGTCTGTGTGTGTGTGTGTTACACATGTATGGCTCTGCAGGTATGTGTGTACATTCATGGGGAAGCACACACAGGAACACACATATAGGAAGGCTATAACATGAATGAACCCTGAAGATATAATACTAAGGGAAATCAGTCATAACAAAGATAAATACTATACAATTCTAGTCATGCATGATACTTATGTGCAGACAGACAGAAAGTACAGAAGTCTTAAGCCAGCGCTGGAGTGGGGAGTCACTGTTTCACAGGAATAATTTCAGCTTTGAATGACGAGACACTCTAGAGATGGGTGGTAGATATGACTGGAGTTACTGAACTACACCATTAAAAATGGCTATCACATTTTCTATTGTGTATATTTACACACATGGCTTGTGCACTCACACCCCTCCCCCCCACACACACAAAGGGTCTGGTTCTTATTCACCCAAGATTCTGCTCTCAAGTGACACCACAGGCTACTATATCCACCTTTGACCTACTCGCCACCAACTGTTCCATCAGGACATTCTCCTCAAGGACTAGAGAAAGACTTCCTCTTCTCCTCTGCACTCAGACAAGCTCCTCTGCCAAGTTCCTCTAGCTGGAACTGTGTCACCAGGATCAAAGGAATGATTTTCCCCTGCAGGATGTCAAGAGACTGCAGAGGGGAAACAGGCTCTCCTCCCACGGCTGTATAGCTCCAGGCATCTATCTCTATTCAAGGATGCTGGTCTCATGGAGGGCAAGCCCTCCAGTACCATCAGAGGCTGTGGCGGTTAGGAGAGACTAATGCACCACATCAGCACCGTAGCTGGGCAGTCCCTGCTGCCTTTTCTCCTTTTCTGTCTCATTCTTCATCCTACTGAAAAAATCTCTTTTGCTGTTTCAGCCCCAAGCACAGCCCCCACCCCTTACATTGTCATATTGGTGAGATACGCAGACATTGTGAACTTTTATTTCAAAATACCTTTTAAAAAGAAGTCATGAATCTCTCAGTGAGTCCCAGTGACTAGAGGAAAACTCAAACTCACGAATAAAAACGTGCAAATTCAGACCTGGCTGTTGAAGGCACAGCATCCGTTAATAGTGACAAATGGCACAGCCCCCAGTTGCTGACAAGCCAGCGCCTCCCACGCACAGCCCCTACACTGGCAGGTGTTCTGAGTGTCTGCCCAGTCTCTTCCTTTTAGGAAGTGTGAACCCAGGATCAACTTGGCCATTTCCCTTTCACTTGGCTTCACGTGCGTTTCAGACACACACGCGTGCGCGCGCGCGCGCACACACACACACACACACACACACACACACACACATTGGCCATGAAGACATGTCAGGGTGTTTCCCTTTTATGACCATGCCCCTGGAAACAGGTTTTGAGACCAATGGCAAGTAAACTATACATTTAAACATTGGCTTCCAGCCCTAACAGTATATTTGATGGAAAAATAAATAAAATGGATTCTACTAAATTTTTCTTATTGTGTGTCTCCATGTACATGTGGATTTGTGTGTGCCTGTGGCCAGAGATTTGCATCAAGTGGTTTGGTCAGTCACTCCTTCATTTAGGTTTTTGGGATGGGATCTCACTGAACCAGTAGCCAGATGATTCAGTGGGTCTGTCTGGCCAGTGAGCCCCAGGTGACTGTCCTGTCTCTCTTCCCCAGCCCTGGGATTACAGACAAATGCTGGCTGTTTACCAGGGTGTTTTATGTAGGTGCTAGGAATAGAATTCAGTTCTCCTTGCTTGCACAGCAAGCACTTTGCCAACTGATCCACCTCCCAGACTCTAACATAAAATTTTTCCAATCTGCAAAAGACCTTGTTAAGAAGATGACAAGACACAGACTGGAGGAAAATTTGCAAAACACACATCAGGTAAAACTCTGGTGCTTAATATACATTTTTAAAACCTCTTAAAATATAATACCAATAAACACACTATTCAAAAATGGGCAGAAGACCTGAACAGATACTGTGTCAAATCCAGGTGACGACCATGTGAATGGTCACTGGGGAATTGCAAATTAAAACCACAATGAGATACCACAGGGGCTGGAAGGTTAGCTCAACAGTGAGGAGCCCTAGTTCATCTTTCAGAGCCCACATTGGGCAGCTCACAACAGCCTGTAACTGAAATCTGAGGCCCTCTGCTGCCCCATATGGGCACTGCACTCTCATACACAAACACACACACACACACAGAAGTTTTGTTGTTATTTTTTTTCTTAACATAACACTTTAAGCCTGTTAGAAAGGCTATAATCCCCAACACTGATAACACCACGTGTTAGCAAAGACATGAACAATAAGAACTTTGGTAACTGCTGGGAAGGCAAAATGGTACAGCCACCTAACAAGACACATAACAAGACAGTTTGGCCATTTCTTACAAAATCCACACACATTTCATGTGATCCATCAACCTCACGCTTCAGTGTACACCAAAATCAAGCAGTACCATATCCACATAAAAATCTGCCCATGGAGGAAGCTTTACTCATAATTGCTGGACATTAGAGCTACCTAGATGACCTTCAAAGGAAGAGTGGATAACTTGTGGTTTAGTCACACAATGAATTATCACTAGGGAATTTAAAGTCATGAAAAAAACAATGGAGAGACGCCTGCTGTAACCACAGCCATGAACCTCTTAATGACAGGATTCATGCTGAGAAAGTGTCATCAGGTGATGCTGTCTCTGGAGGACTGCTGCAGAGTGGGCTTGCATAAACCTTGGAGGTGCAGCCTGTTACACATCTAGGCTATGTAGGATAGTTTTTTTTTTCCTAGGCTACAAAGTTGTGCAACAAATGCCATTGTATGACCCTGGTTGCACAATGGTGTTTTGTATCTAAGCATAGGAAAGGTACAGTAAGTGTACAGAATGGGGGCTGGAGATCTTATTGGTCAAGGGCACTGGCTACTTTTTCAGAGAACCTGGATTTGATTTTAAAGCACATATGTGGCAGCTCACACCATCTGTAACTCCAGTTGCAGGGGGGAATCTGATGACCTTTTGTGGACACTAGGCACACATGTGGTACACAGACATAAATGCAGGCAAAACACTAATGTATAAAATATTAAAATACAGTACATGAGATTTTGTAAATGGTAAACTTGCATAAGATCCTTATCACAACTAGAGTTTAAATTGGCGATGGAAAATGTCACCACACACTCATGACATACACTCACACAGACAGACATACACACAAAAATAATTTCTGTGGTGAATGGGTAAGTGAATGGAGTGTGTGAAACCCTGGATCACTGCTGCATATTCTGTAAACTGAAGGCATTATATATGTCAAACACCAAATTCACAGACATTATTCTTTCTTCAGTAATAAATGAACCAGTAATAAATATAATGAACTTCATTCTTCAGTAAATACACTGAACTATATTATTCAGTAATAAATATACTGAACTAAGTATAACTTTTTATGTCACATTCTTTTAAATTTTTTAATGTTTAATTTTTTGAGAATTTCATCTATAGATACTGTGTTTCCACTCTTCCTCTCCCACCTCTAACTTCTCCCATTTACATACCTTTAATTTCACATTTTTAATCCTTTTGTAATAACTACTTCAAATATATCTGTATATATCTGTACATTGTTTTCATATTTTATCACCATAGTATTCTGAAAGTATTTTACTTTTTAATTAAAGTACAATTATTGCCAGGCAGTGGTGGTGCACGCCTTTAATCCTAGCACTTGGGAGGCAGAGATAGGCGGATTTCTGAGTTCAAAGCCAGCCTGGTCTACAGAGTGAGTTCCAGGACAGCCAGGGCTACACAGAGAAACCCTGTCTCAAAAAAATAAAGTACAATTACATCATTTTCCCTCTTTCTTTTGCTCCTTCTGGTTTCTCCCAAACACCTTTCTCCCTTATTCCCTCTTGAAATTATCTCTCTTTCTTGTTAATGTTACACACACACACACACACACACACACACACACACACACATTGTACATGTATGTGCATATGTATATATGCATATATATCCTCAGTGTTTTCAGAGAACTAGGAACAGTGGTTGTGTTGTAGACATGTCAAAAGATGGTGGTGCATCTGAGTGGGACTATTGGTTGCTTGCCTCACTTGGAAGTTTACATAGCACCTTCCAGAACTGTGAAAGCTAGTCCTCAGGGAGGCGTATCCATTTTTAAAGTATTGTCAGGGCTAGAGAGATGGCTCATCAGTTAAGAGCACTGGTTGCTCTTTCAAAGGACCCGAATTTGATTTCCAGCACCCACATGGCAGCTCAAACCATCTGCAACTCTAGTTCCCGGGATCCCATGCTCTCTGTGGACAACAAACATGCATGTGGTGTACCGGTTTGCATGTAGACAAAATCCTAAATATGCATAAAAAATCAACAAATACAAATAGTTTTCTAACACACACACACACACACACACACACACACGATTCCTCACAGGGTCAGGATCATAAATGTATCTCTCTTCTACCTTCACAGTACCACTAGGAGATCCTCCCAGGTAATGGCACACAGGAAGACATCATCTCCTGGGGTGATAGGTTTTTTCTAGGTCCCTCCAGAGCTTGCACTTGGCGTTCCTCTTGAAGAATTATCATTCTGTTCAGAGCTATGCTGGCAGTAGATTGCTTTGCTATTTTCTGGTTTTCATCGTTGATTTGTTTATAAGCAGAGGACCATAAACATTCTTCTCAATAAGTAAAACCTTTCTGGATTGAGAGGCATGTTTTCAAACTATGTTTTAAGATTTATTTATATTTACTTAATGTGTACAGGTGTTTTACGTGGATATGATATTTGTGTGCCATGGGCATGAAGTGCTGAAGAGGCGAGGAGGGCAGAGGATGTGTTAGAACCAGATTAATGGATGTTTGTGAGCTGCTATGTGAGTGCTAGGGAATGAACTCTGGTCCTCCGCAAGAGAAAGCCTTTAGCTACTGAACCATCTCTCCGGCCTCCCCATCTCCAAACTTTGTAGAGTATTTGAGGTCTTTAAAAATCAGCTAAGCCCTTCACTGTGGGTTTTCTTGGGAGCTCCTTTTTTTCCTCCTCCAAATCTCACTTTTTCCTTGCCTTTTAGAAGCTGTGCTACACGGTTACAGTTCTAACAATGTCTAGTCAGTCCTTCAGAACCACCTCTCGGAGCTCCTCAATGTCACCCTGTTCGTTAAAATTGCTCATCCTCTCAACCACAGCTCTGTTGAGTTCCGCAAGTGTTTCTTCATCAGGTACTTCTTGAGGGTCTTCCCCAGATGCCCCACACATACTATACTCCCTAATGACATTACCTCTATCCAAGGCAAGGCACTGAATGCTGTCATAGATTCTGTTATTCTTCCGGAATTACATCAATGTCTTCTCAGTGTCTGCCTCACTTGTAGAAATAGCATGAATGAAGGTTCTCCCCATGTAGCCAACCTTCAAAGATGCTATGACTACTCAGCCCATTGGTTGGAGCAAGGAGATATTGTTTAAAGGGAGAAGCTACTACATCCTTGAGATAAAGACCACCAACAAGAGGAGACTATGCTGGAACATTATTAACAAGCACATCTTGAAAAACATGTTGCTCTCCAGTCTTTCCCCATTTCTCTGGTCTGGCAATTTCAGGAGAGTGTGGGCTTCTTGGATGAGATGCTGGACTATCCCTGACTTCTTATTGCTCCACTAGTAGTGTGAGCTACTAAGCTGGGGGAGGAGGGGCCCACATTCTCATTAAGCCAGATCATAAAATTTCCATATGTAGCCTGCAACATCGTGCCTGTTATGGTCTGGTTATGAAGTGTCTGTCCTTTTAAAAGGCTCACGCTCCTGATGCAAGCAGTGTTCAGAGGTGGCATTTGGGGAAGTGATTGACTCATGAGGATTCTGACTTCATGAATGGATTAACACATAATGGTTATCTGGGCCTTTGTTACAGCAATGTAAAGAACTGAATAATATAGCTCTCAAGCAAGACTTTGTCTTTGTCTTTAAATCTTTGAAACCTGCATTGGCTGAACCCCTTGTGGATGAGAGCTCTTTCAGACATCTCTTCACAGCATAGGGAGGCTTCCACCCAATGAAGACTGTGGCTGGCCCACCATCTTCCTACCATCAGCTCCTCGAGAGGTTCCAGATTTTCTTTAGCCGCCTTCCAGTCAGCACTTGCAGACTTGGGGCAGACCCTCACTAAATCACTCTCCCTTTACACAATGAAGAACCATCCCTCAATCACTTGAGCCACCCAGAGTTAGTAGGAAAGGCAGCATCATAGCTGGGTGCAGCCATTTCTGTCGATATGGCGAGCAAGCATTCTGCTTTGGCTGTGTTCATCGCCATGTTGACAGGATGCTGTTTAGTCCTAAACACAAGTTGCCTCATATCTGGCCTATAAAAACCTCCTTGAATATCTGCCTGTCTCGTTGCTTTCAGTGAAGCAGATCCTTTCTCACAGCTCCCGTTACTTTGTTCTTGTTCTTTGGGATCGCAGCTCTGGTGGGATGGGGCACACCTGACTGGACAGGAACCCCAGCTGCTTTCCCAATTTCATAGTCCTTCATCAGTTTTATCTTCATTTCCAGGTGGATCGCTCAATGCCAGCTCATACTGGCAATACTAATGCTGGAGATTTTGTGTTTATGGGTCATGATGAGCAGAAAGGGATGAGATTAGAGCAATCCCGAGAGAAAAAAAAATGAAGCAATCGAGATACCCAATCAATACGAGACACACGAAGAAGCTGTTGCTGGCAGAGCACAGCATAGTATTCCATACTAAACATTTTGTTAAACAGGAGCGCACCCAAGAACGGCAGTGCAAACAGACTGCATAGCAAACACATAGCCAGCCACACAGTCTGTATCATGATCAAGCATCATTTACTACACATAACTGCGTATGCTGTGCCATTTCTCTATCCTCACAGGAAGCTTTATTCACCAGCATCACCACAAGCATGTGTGTAATGGATCTCACAAAGACTTCACAATGGCTGTGGTGCACTGGGTCATATGAACGCTTCGACTGTGTGTGTTTATTCCCTTGTTGATTGAAATACCATGCTTCACATGACCGTATATACAAAATTGGAAAGGAAGAAACAAGTAGGCATTGCCATAGGCTTGGAGGTAGGTGTGAGGAATCAAATGGGTGGGGGAACAGGAGAATTTTAAAGCAGCTAAATTATCCAACACAATACCATATCGGTGAATTTACATTGTGTTGCTAGCAAAAGCACACAGAAGCGGGCTCAATAAATGGCATAGCTGCTAAGAGTATGTACTGTTCTCAGAGGGGATCTGAGCTCAGTTTCTAATGCATGTGCCTATAACTTCAGCTCTAGAGGATCCAGTGCTATACTCTGGACACAAATTCACACACAGACTCATATACAATTAAAAAATCACACCCTGAGAACCTATTGACAATTGATGGTTACCAGGGGAGGTGGAATTGGTTTTCCTCAGGGGTGTGGGCTCTGGGAGATTGCTTATGAGCTAGTAGGTGGTCCTATACCAACAAGCACACACAGGCAGCACTATGTGGGCTCAGTGAGTTGTGCTTTGTTTATAAGAGTCATGGAATTGGTAGGTGAAAGGGATGTAGTGGATATATAAGGAAGGAGTTGGAAGGAAGATAATAGGGATAGATGGATCAAAACACATTAAATGCATGAATGAAAGTCCCAAAACAAAAAGAGATAAAAATCTTTTTTGAAGACTAGACACAGAAAATAGACTCCTCCGAGTGAGTTCTAAACATCTCTGGCCTTTAGCCAGCCCTAATGTATCTGAACTGCTCACCGATCACTATGGGAAACCTACCCTCTGTTCACTCAAATCTTTTCTAAAAGTCTGTACATTTAAAGAACATACAGAGGAATACATAAAAAGTACTAATGCCTAGGCTCTACCTCAGACTCTCATTAGTTTCTAGTGGCGTACATGGGTTCTCCTGAGGAAGTCTGATGCTTAAATTCACAAATTATTGACAAAGAGTGTGAAATCCCCACCTTCACCCACTTCTTAGAAGTTAAAAAACAGGACTTCGAACCCTAGTTGGTCAGCATTACTTAAGCACACAGACTCAGGCTGGGGAGATGGCTTAGTGGCTACAACACTTACCTTGCAAGTTTGAGGACTGGAGTTTGGTTCCCTAGCACTCATGTAAATGCCTGTCAGGCATGATAGTTCGCCTGTAACCCAGCACTTGGGAAGGTAAGTCAGAGGACCCTTGAGGCAAGCTGGCTAGGTAGATCAGCAAGGCTCAAGAGCTCTGGCTTCTGCAAGATCATACCTTAGTCAATGAAGTTAAAAGTGTTATCTCAGAAGACACCCAATGACCACCTCCACAAACATGTGCACATGCACACAGAACAGACATGTACATACAGCATACATACACACTTATGCAAAACTCCACAGACTTATTAATAGGAAGTCAAAGAAGTACAAATGACTATAAGCTAGAACCATTGGCACAGGATCTAAGGTTTAATGAGTTACTTAAATGGTTGCAACATTGCTGGAAAAGGCTTAAGGTACAAAACTGTCAGAGGTGCTGATGGGTGTGTGTGTGTGTGTGTGTGTGTGTGTGTGTGTGTGTGTGTGCGCGCGCGCGTGCGTGCATATGTGTGTGTTCCTTGAAGTTATTTTTATTGGAGTGATCAGTAAGAACTTGAGCTCAAATTAGGGTTTCTTTGGAAATCTGTCTTAAGCAATTTCCTTAAGAGTAGTGGAGACTAAAAAGTGTGCTCAGTGGGCACCTTAGGGAAGTGGTTCCCAACCTGTGGGTCACAACATGAGGGTCTCATATTAAAGGGAAGGTTGAGAACCACAGCCTCGGGACTTTCTATCTTTTTTTCAGACTTTCTTTCCTATATTCTGCATTTCTGCTATAGCCTAGTCCTAGTATATGGAGTTTCAGGGAAGTCTTGTTTCTCCATGTCATCTCCCCAACACCAATCCCCTGCTATGATTTGCCTCAGTGTACAGGTTTAGAGTTTCATTCCAATCCATGTTCTCTTCTCGCTAATTGGGTTAAGCAAACCACATTACTGTAATGGAAGATAATGGGTTATTGGGTTACCCTTCTCTGTAACTGACAACATGCATCAAACGTCTGCACAGTGCTTCTGTCCATGGCCCAGGGATTCCACAGAAGTCTGCAAACTTTCTCTATAAGTGTGTTTGCTTTATAGCATGGACAATGTAACACAGAAAGCTGGTGATTCCTCAGACAAAAAGGTTCCTGTAATCATTCACCATTCTGGCTCCAAGGTGATGGTTGAGGTGTGCCAACTGAAATACAGGGGGGCAGGGCTCTTGCTGATTTCTTGCTGTTTCTACAGTGAGAAGGGGGTGGGGGTACAAGGAAAGTCAGAATTCATGCTGGTTTCCCTATTCCATATCAATATTTTGAACACAACATTTTAAGAGAGAAAGAAAGAAAGAAAGAAAGAAAGAAAGAAAGAAAGAAAGAAAGAAAGAAAGAAAGAAGGAAAGAAGTAGCACCAAGAATCAGAAACAAGTAGATCTCTGTGAGTTCAAGGCCAGCCTGTTTGATACTGAGTTCCAGGCCAGCTATCTCTACAGCTACCTCTGTGGGTGGAAGGAAGGAAGGAAGGAAGGAAGGAAGGAAGGAAGGAAGGAAGGAAGGAAAGAAAGAAAGAAAGAAAGAAAGAAAGAAAGAAAGAAAGAAAGAAGAAAGAAAGAAAGAAAGAAAGAAAGAAAGAAAGAAAGAAAGAAAGAAAAGGGGATCAAAATGAAGAGTGAAGGGAAGGGGAGAAGGAAGGGGAAGAGGGATGGGAAAGGGAAGGGAAAGAAGAAGAAAGGAGAGGGGAGGAGAGAAGAGGAGCAAAGGATTTCTAACTTGTGCACTCCTGGGATGAAAGGGAATCGGTGGTAGGGGTCAGTGGGAATCCAGTTGTGCTCCTGGATCCTATGATCTCTGTTAGTTCTTTCTCAAAATAGCATTAGAGGTGAGAAAACCACATGGTATCAGTGCCTGAAAATAAACGTATATAATGTTTTCTTGGTAGATGCGAACATAACATCTATTCGTGACAGACCAAAGAACCAAGTTCATCCGTGTCTAATCTGGAGTGGTAAAAGTTTCTATGTGCTTCACAGGGAAAATGATGGCTGGTAGAGATCTTGACTCAGAACACATTAGTAGCTGGAATTTTAAAATAATATACAAATGGCTGGAACTATAAAACCCAGGCTAGGATGGCTCGAAAATCCCTTCTGTCACACCTCAGTAGACCTCAGTGGCCTATGACATCCAGCCTGGTGGTCTTTGTTAGAAGGCAGAGAAAACTCAGATGGTGCCACAAGGAACCCACAGCCTTGAACCAGTACCATGATCCTGCCTGGACATCAGATCAGTCTCAGGCTGGGGAGTGGGGGGAAATAAGGCAAATTTGAAACACTGAACATTTATCCAAACAAACCGACTCTAAAAGACTATATTGACTACAAAAATCTGGGAAATTTTTTTCCTTTCCTTCTCAAATAGTTTTAGAAGTCAGAGAAACAATATTCCATCAGTCCTTGAAAATAAACTCTGATTTATGACTTCTCCTTGGTAGATATGGTCAGGACAAACCAAAGAACTGATTCTGTCCAAGTCCAGTGAAGCCATGAGTCTGTTGGGTTGACTTTCAGGAAAATGAGTAAGGAGTTACTCACAAGCCACGGTTGACTCAAAGACCACTGTAGCACCTAAAGGCCTAGCCCTGGCTGACAACTCAGAACAGCTGAGGCTGGAGCTCTGTCCTGCAGGCAGCTCCACTAAAGACTAGCATCCTCTCTTGAACAACTTCGAAGGGCTCCCTGAGAGGCCCCAGCACAGCAAACATGGAATCGGCAGGTTTTATCTTTTCCCCTCTCCTCTTCCTTGCTAATCAGTCAAGATTCCATTCCTAAAGCTAGCCCCCAAGGTCCATTTCCTTATTTCCTTGTTCCCAACACTCCAAGGTCCAGCTACCAAAATTCATATTTTGGCTATACTGGCTAATCTGTCCAATCAGGACTTACAAATTTACCTTAGCACAGACTTCCCCTTTTCTCCTTAAAAACCCACTGCTTGAAAAAAAAAAACCAAAAAACAAAACAACAACAACCAAAAGAACCCTGCTGCTTGCTGTCTGCCTTTGCCTGTCCCAGAGGCAGAGCCCAAACTTGCAGCAACTGCCCTGCTTGCCTCCCCAGGGTAATGACTCTCACTTGAGCTGAGAACTTGGTGGCTAGAAGTATTCTGAGCTGATGAAGAGTAGGCAGGTATCATCCCTTCAGACCATGTGCTGCTTTCATAAACTTGGGGGATACCCTTGTGAATCCTGTTACCTTCATGGTGTTCCTGAGCTTCCTAAAATTCATGAGCTTCCTGAAAGGGATCTTTTTAGCTTCCTGATACTTCTGCACCCTCACCCTCCTTTCAGAAAGGAGTGCTTCACTTTGGAGGAACTAGCTATAAATTCCTCTCTCTTCCTTCAAGTGAGTGCTGCAGTGTTTCATTTCCATGGTTATCAGATTATTCACACATGTGACCAGGTTCTTCCTCAAGAGTGAATGAAGGATCCTTTCACAGACCTAAACCAGAGGAAAGACTGGCAACCATTGCTGATGGATGGTTACAGTAGGAAGCCCTCCGTGTACCCATCATCCCGTTGTGACATCATAAATAGGCACACTCTAGAATCCCCAGCCTCTGTTTTTGCCTATTCTCTTAAGGACAAAAGCTAGGATCAACAGAAATCTGATGTGGCTTTGGTCACAAGAGAAAAGGGAGGTATGGGACTAAAGAAAAAGCAAAAACAAAAAACCCACAGATGATCTAAGGAGTCAGGTGTGGGGAAATATTAAAGACTCAGGGATATCTTCAGGGAGAAGAAAAGTCTCAAACCAAGGAGAGGTGACCCACCGATAAACTACCAGCTGAAGAGTGCCTTCAGAAAATAAAAGTCATGGAAGTTAAAATCAAATGGGAAGAGTAAAAGAAAAAATAAACCTAAGAAATGAGAGAGACGTGGGATAGAGAAGGGAAGGGAAGAGAAGAAGAAAAAGTTTTAGTACGTTAGATAACTCTTTTGGGGACTGTTTCGAATGGTAGTGGAGACTGTGGCTTTGTCATGGGGCAGTTCCCAGCTCACTGACAGGAGGCCCTTGTTCTCCACTGGATGGGTCTCTCCAAGAACTGCCTGTGTATTCTCCTGACCCAACAGCTGGCCTCTGCAGAGAAAGCAATCTGAGAGCGAGCAAACTGAAAGACTTCATGCTTTTGTGCTCTGTTATATGTAAAACATCAGGTCTGACCCAAGGAGAAGGGTCGAGAAAGATTTCACTGTAGGGAGACAGCTCACAATGGTACAGGTGCTTAATGTGCTAAGGTAGGAAGAGTAGAATATCTGGAATCAAAAAAATCAGGGTTTTCATCAACCAAAGAATACACATGGAGTTACCCATGGCTCCAGACACATAGGCAGCAGAGGATGGCCTTGTTGGACATCAAAGAGGAGAGAGGCCCTTGGTCCTGGAAAGGCTCGATGCAGCAGTGTAGGGGAATACCAGGACAGGGAAGTGGGAGAGGGTTGATTGGGGAAGAGGAGGAGGGGAGATGGCTTATGGGATTTTCGGGGGGGGGGGACCAGGAAAGGGGACAACATTTGAAATGTAAATAAAGAATATATCTAATAAAAAAAAAATCATGGTTTGACTCTTGTCTCCTCTGCAAGCCATTTAACCCCTTCCGTGGATTCCTTCTCTGTAGAGTGTGGTATGCCTGTCATTGTGCACAACTCTTTTGAAAGCAGATTATTTAAAGTGACTATTCGTGGAGACGCCATTAAATCACAGTTGTCATTCATACTGAGAAGGCTTTTGGTAGAGTATGTGGTTTATCCTGCAGTTCTGGTGAAGGTCCAAACCAGAACTCAGCAAGATCCGCTTAACAGTCCCAGGAACAGACAGCTAAGCAATTGGAACACAGTGCCCTGTCTCTTTGGAATGACGAATGAGCATTTGCTTATAGTCCAGAGAAATCTGGAATGCACGTCTTAGGGACTTAGAGGAAATGGAGAGCTAAGAAAAGTATGTTTTAATTTTGATTTCTAGCTTTTTTTTTATTTTGGAAGCCTTTGCCCAAACCCAGGAAAACAAATACATTGGAACTTCTAGCCTCACAGTAGAGTCAAAGACAGCCTGAATTAGTGAATGTTGAGAGGAGGCAGCCTCCATTCCTCACACTGAGACTTTGCTAACAATATCAGCATCCAGGGGAAGCAAATGCCATATCAAAACGTGACTCTCCCTGGGCGTGGTGGCTATAACAACCGCTGGGTCCATGAACACTGTGTGGGAGGCTCCCTACTGATCTTATTACCTATGGCTACAGTTGTATAAGAAATAAAATGAGTCCAATGCTGACCATTCGGCATCTGTTCGCCTCAGCATCTAACATTTCCTTCATGCAGCTTTTCTTACTCTTGACAAACTTTAAATAGTTACTTAGAACTGTCCTATAGTCAATATCCCATAGTCTTTTTTAAGGAATCAAAAAAACAAATCAATACCTCACAAAAATGCTTTATAACCTTGCTTAGGGGTCCATGTTAACTGGAGAAAAGTTACTACCCCTACCATTTATGTGTATGAGTTCATGCAGGAACATATCTACAGTGATTGCTTACATGAGTCTCCCTGGCCTACAGAGTAGTTACCGATCTATTCTTTAATCACATACGTGCCTATGACATGTCACACGCTGGGCACAGTACAACACAGACACAGAACAGTCCTTAGCAATGTGGAGGTCACAGAGACTAATGGTGGTTATACAGGCTTTCCTTACGTGCATATGGCTTATCTAATACTGTGACATAAAAATAAAAAATCTCTACCGTAGCAATGATCAGCACTAACCACTGTCTAAAATGTGCACCCACAATTTTTCTTGTAAGAAGAGAACATTTTCTAGCAGGAGAACATTAGATCAGAGTCTTCAAAGTGTAAGATAAAAAGTCAATCTGTAAGCCCCACCTGCCCAAGGACTTCCTGGAATGATGGGAGTTGTAGTTCTTGGAAAATACCATGGCCAAATAGTTTTGTCCTTAAAAAACCCTACAACACGTGTCTCATTACCACTCATGGGAATTCCAGAGAGTGGTCCATCCTGGTCAGAAATTAAAGTTTGCTTCAAATTTGGCTCAGAATTGTGGAACTGGTTTTTCTCTTGCAAATCTCAGGATTAACAGAAGGTGAAAAACCAGACCCAAACAAACTTTATACAAATCCCCAGAAGCCCAGTAATAGAACAAGCAGGAGGAAGGCTGAGGGAGAGCAGAAACCTATGCCAGTGAAATGCGACATGCCCAGGCTAGAGGCACAGTCATCCTAGAGACTCCACTGTCTTCCCCGTCACAGTCACTGGCTGCAAGACAGAACAGGGCCTTTCTCAATCTCATTTGGGATAAAGCTAGAAAATAAACATTTGCAGAGTCACCCATAAAGCTCCCTTAACTTCAAAAGACCACAAGAGAGCAGCATCCCTTTGAATTCCATGTCAAAGAATCAGACACATATGATTCAGATTTCATGAAAATAAACACAACTCCACTGGGGGAAAGAGAAGCGGCACCTGAGGGCCAGATGCCCTTGGGTGAAGCCATGTGTTTATAAACCCACAAGCCTGCAGGAACTGTTGAGGCCCTCAGCCCACCCCTCCACCCCCATCTCTCAGTCCATCTCACAGCAGAGCCAGGCTAACTAGGATGGTTTGAGAAGCTTGGCTGGGTTTTATAAAAACTAGACTCTACTTACAGTCAGAGATACAGGAGTCATATAGGAGGAGAATAGACAGGGAGGCAAAAATCAGGGAAAGGGAGGAAAAGAAGGAAGGGAAAGGGGAAGAGGAAGGGGAGGAGAGGAAGGGTAAGAAGAGAATGGGAGAGAGGATAAGGAGGGGAGGGGAAGGGGGCTAAGAGGAGTAGGGAAACTGAGAGAAGGGAAAGGAGAGGGATGCAAGAAGAAATTGGGTTTTCTCCTCAAAAGGTAAGAGTTATGGACTCTGGACTCCATGTTCAACTAAAGTGTCTATCTTAAGTCCACTTGGGCTAATAAATCAAATATTCCTTAGGCTGGGTGACTTAAACACCAAACATGCATTTCTCAGAGTACTGGAGGCTGCAGCAGACTTCCTCCTGCTTTGTAGATAGTTTTCTTCTCACCGGACCTCACAAAACAAAGACAGAGAGGGAGTAGGCTTTCTAGTGTTACTTATGAGGACACAGTGTCTTCATGGGGGCTCCACCACCATGACCTCATCTGATGCTAATCACCTCCAACAGACCCTACTTCCTAATACCATTACATGACATCTAGGTTTAAGCGGAACACAAACATTCGTATCTGAGAAGCAAGGATGCTTAAGCAAGAAGCCTCCGTATATCTGGTACACTGGTGTTGTTTATGAGCAATGCCTGGGGTGGGGTTGGCGGCAGTGGGAGGTTGGACATAGCATGACAATAGACAGCCAGACCCTAAGGACACGAGAGGTTCTTTGGGGATGACAGTGGATGAATTACATCCCAAGGTTAGGGGTAATAGTATCACACTTCCCCTAGAAGTCACACCTTGCCACATGTTAGCTAGATAGTTGTGCTTCCAACTCCAACTCTGCACAAGAAATACTGCTCCAGAAGACCAGGGCCAATGAAGGAGCCTCTCACCTTTCTCAAATTTCAGTTTCTGTCTGTCTTCCTCTATAAAGGAATTCTTTATATTCTTTTTTTTTCCTTTTTTTTTGTTTTTTATTGAAAAAGGAAGTAAAAACATTTTATAATAAAATTAAAGATTTACATGGAAAATGTTTCTGACAAAATTGAAGAAGCATATAGAAAAACACATTAAGATTGACAATTTTCATGGAAAATTAAAGAGTAAAATGGTAGACATAAAAAACATTGCTAAATTAATTGAAAAAGGAAGTAGAAACATTTTATGATAGAATTGAAGATTTATATGGGAAATATTTCTAATAAAATTGTAGAAAAATATAAAATAACATTAAAATTGAAGATTATCATGGAAAATTACAGATAAAATGGTAGACATAAAAATATTACTAAGTTGATTGAAAGTGGAATTACAAACATTTTCTGACAAAATTGGAAGATTTACATGGAACATAAAAATAACATCAAAAATAACAGGAAACAACAATCACTATTCCTTAATATCTTATAACATCAATGGAGTCAATTCCCCAACAAAAAACATAGTCTAACAGAAATATTTTTCATGTGAATCTTCAGTTTTATCAGAAAATGTTTGTTATTCCTCTATCAATCCATTTAGTAATGTTTTTATGTCTACCATTTTAACTGTATGATTTTTCCATGATAATCTTTAATTTTAACATTTTTCTATATATTTCTTCAATTTTATTAGAAACATTTCCATGTAAATCTTCAATTTGGTCAGAAAATGTTTATATTCTTTCTTTAATGTTCAAAAACAGGTGTGTTGATGCTGCGCACACTTTGGTAACACTCCCCAAGCCGTGTCTACAGTATCTTGTCTGTTAGGAAGTGTTCCAGGATGGGCTTCCAGGAATTATCATCAGAGGCTCTGTATATCAGTGGGGTTCTGAGTCAAGAAAGATGGCTGCCTGGCACTCTGCAGGCTTAGTTGGGTAATTACCACCTCACAACCCCCCACTGTTGGCTCTTAGGATCTGGTATATACAAGCCCACCCCTCTCAACCTCTGTCTGGATATTTCCAGGAGTTTCCCCCATTGTATAGTACACCAGTTATCTGTTGTACCAGTTATCCTGTACAGCCCTATAACTCATTACTCTGGATGGTGGTGATGCCAGCCCATCACAGTAAGGAAGCCATGGCAGAGCTGAGCAGTTTGAGCTGTGACAAGCCGAAAGGAAAGGGTGACGTCGTCACCTTCATTCTCATCCATCTAAGAGCCCAACTGGCAGGCTGGTGTCACTTCCTCAGGCGACCCTCTTTAGAAATGCACAGACACACCCTGAGGTTTGCCTCTCTGATCTCCTAGGTGATTCTAAATCCAGTCAAGTTACCAATGGAGATCGACCACCACAGCCACTGTGAGAAATGATTTCATAACAGGTTTCCTCCATGGGTCACTGTTCTTCTACTGAGCCTTTTGGAGAAACTCACAGTAAAACAGATACCCAGGGGTCAGCAAGATGGCTCAGCCGGTGAAGTTGCCTGTGGGCTAAGGCTAACATCCTGTACTGGCTGGTTTTGTGTCAACTTGACACAGGCTGGAGTTATCACAGAGAAAGGAGCTTCAGTTGGGGAAGTGCCTCCATGAGATCCAGCTGTGGGCATTAGTGATCAAGGCGGGGAGGGCTCCTTGTGGGTGGTACTATAACTGGGCTGGTAGTCTTGGTTTCTATAAGAGAGCAGGCTGAGCAAGCCAGGGGAAGCAAGCCAGTAAGTAACATCCCTCCATGGCCTCTGCATCAGCTCCTGCTTTCTGGCCTACTTGAGTTCCAATTCTGACTTCCTTTAGTCATGAACAGCTGTGTGGAAGTGTAAGCTGAATAAACCCTTTCCTCCCCAACTTGCTTCTTGGTCATGATGTTTGTGCAGGAATAGAAACCCTGACTAAAACACATCTTGAGCTCGATCCTGGAACGCATATTGTGGAAGGACCAATTCCTATAGGGTGTCTTCTGACTTCCATGCACAATCCAAGCCCTCCCCCAAAATAAATACATTAAGAAAAAACATAGTTGAATGCTAAACTAGTGTTTCATACTTGAACAGCCACCTCTCTTCCTAATAATTTTAGGCAAGAAGATATAAAAGCCCAATTTTAGGAAGTTATCAGTAAATTTCCAAAGTTCTAAACAGATGCAAAAGAGATGAAATACCCCTAGCAGCAAGCTCTTAACTCTTAAGCACAAGAGCTGGGACTGGGCTAAGTGTGATAGTCACTGTCATCTTCACAGACTGCAGTCCCCACCCCACCCCTCTGTCTCTGTTTCTGTCTCTCATTCACTGTGTCCCGGCCTCATGTATTTATGGGGAAGCCTAATGAGCAGGTCAAAAGTAAGACAGAATGTCCTAGCAGCACAATGTGAATTAGTGGGTGGCCTGAGATCTGGGCTTAAAGCCAGGGTTCAGGTCATATTTGAATATTTAAGATCAATTGCATCTGAGTCATTTTCTTTAGCCAAAGTTTTCCGCTGATCAAACTTTGCTTTAAGATGTCAAGTTTCTAGAAAAGAAAAAAAAAGGTAAAAAAAAATTTATCCTTCCCCCATTTCAGTTAATTATTTTTTTGGTAGTATGGTTTGTGTGTGTGTTGTGATAAAAGTCATAATTTTCAGTAGTCAAGTCAATGAGAAAAAGACAAAGCACATCACAGTAAAGGAAAGGCTAACAGGATATGTCCCCGGGGTATGAGCCCTGCGCCAGCAGGGGTATTTATGTGAGCTTGCACTGGTGATGACCCCATTCCTTCTTCTTTGTCACTTGCTTCCCTGCTCCATATTTCCTTATACACCAGAGTGGGAGGTTTGTATTTGCAGCCTGATGATTTTTTTGCAAAACTCTTAGTCTTGGCTAGGCTTGCAAAGCCATCATCAAACACCACTGAAATGTGTCTCCAGTGCACCTCTGAGCACTGATGAGCCATGAGCTCTGACCTCTGGGCACTGGTGAGCCATGAGCTCTGACCTCTGGGCACTGGTGAGCCATGAGCTCTGACCTCTGGGTACTGGTGAGCCCTGAGCTTTCATTTAGCTCTCTCCAAGCCAGAGAAGCTAGTGAGTAGTCATTCTAGACCAACTTCCTCTTGAGAACTAGGTTATCTTCATTTGTTTCAGGAATGAGACCCACATCCTAAGGGGTCAGCCCTAAACACATTTAAATAAGGAAAACACTAATTAAACTGTAGACAGATATATTGATGCACCTCAAAAATAAATAAAGGGTGTGTGTGTGTGTGTGTGTGTGTGTGTGTGTGTGTGTGTGTATGGGGGGGGTCCCAAAAACTAAATATTGGAGAGGTGATGAATTAACTGGGGGACATGGGAGGAAGTGGAGGAGGGGGAAGTGTTCCTCTTATTTTTTGACAAGAGGCATGGTGAATGTTTGGACACAGCTTGATTCCCCAGATGCATGCAGAGTTTAAACCCCAAATCTTGTGTCAATAGTATTAGTTAAGGTTGTGCAAAATGGTACAAGGAGTAAGTGCCCTTCCCCTAGACTTCCTCTGACCTTCTCATGTGATGGCATGAATGTACCCTCACCCACATAAAATAAATAAATAAGTGTAAAATAAAGTTTAATGCTATTAAGTTTGAAAGTCAGTTTGCTGTGGTGGTTGAGGGGGGAGTGAGGTGGAAACTTGAGGGTTCTTTGGAAAGTGGTTGGATGGTGTTTTGCTGGAGCAAACATGTGAAGGACCATTTAGCTGAAGCAGACACAGGTATGAAAAGATGTTCTGCTAAAGCAATCATGTGAAAGGACACATGATGACGGAGTCTTTGTTAACAACATGCAAGATTGGTCTGCCTTACACTGTGTAGTTGAGAGAGAAAAGCCCAAAAGTCTTCTGGTGGTGTGCTGTAGTTTCTTGCTGCTTCCACAGACTCGGGATGATTGGCAGAGTGATGTCAGCTGAGACAGATACACGTGCTGATACAAGACAAGGGCCGAGGCAATACCCATGGAAGACTTGTGACATTTGGAGAGTGTATAAAAAAAGGACTAACCAACAGTGGTTGAGCTTGGCTTGCTTACAGAGCTAGCTGTGCAACACTCATGGGTCTTCACCGATCTTCGCTTCCCTGAGAGAGGCACAGCCTAGAACTTCTCCTGGTGTTCTTGTTGGTCCCTCCTGTTGACTTGAGCCAAGGCTGAGGCCTGACAGTCTCTGCTAGGCAGTGCCACCACCGCTGATTTCATGTTTGCTGTCCCAACTCTACCGATCTGGACAGCTGGTGTATCCATGACGTGTTTGTGAGTGGATCGAGCTGCCACTGCTGACCTGTGAACTGAACTGTGGATTCCAGACAACACAGACAAGAGGGAGTCGCTCCAAAGAACCTTTCTAAACAGGTCCACTCCCCCACCCCCATCCTTTCTTTTCCACTACCTCTGGTGGGTGGTAAGCTACAAGAGAGGTTAAAGAATGTAAAAACCCATCATTAAAAATAGAGTTTGAAAAAAATTAAAGTTATAGGTGAGTGCTTTGAGAAGCTATTAAAGTCATTGGGCTGGAGCACCATACATCCTGGTGGCTTTATGAGGATAAAGAGGCCACATGATATGCACACATGCTTCTGCTAGGACCTACTAACATTGTTTAGACCTTGTGCCTCTAGAGCTATGACCCAAAGCAAACTTTTTGTCTTTATAAAGGAACCTGCTTCAGGCAGTTCATTATAGCAGCGAAAAGATAGTATAATGGAGCAATGTCAGGAATGTCCTCTCTTGCTCATCTGTCCCCAAATTAACAAGAGAAGTGCAAGCCAGGCACATGTGATACTAATGTTTAACTCTCTGGGATACGGAGAGATGGAGCCTCTTGTGGGAGGGATAAAAACAGGGCCGTAGGGAATAAGGAGAGTCACAGAATCAGGAGTTTCACCCTAGGCTGCACAGTAATCATCTAAAGAACTTTAACTGCAATGCCTTGGAGCTTTAGAAATGGATAAGAGTGCTTGCTATATAAATTCAAATCCCAGCACCCACATATAAAAGACTGGGGATGACCACGAGAGCATCCATAATGCCAGCACTGTTCAGGATGGAGTGAGACAGGAGGATTGCTGGGGCTTAGTGACTGCTCTAGGCTCAGTGAGGGACCCTGCCTCAATGTAATAAGACAAAGAGTGCTACAGCCGGCCCCCAACATCCTCCTTCAGATTACATACATGTATATCTTCACATGCATGCACATACCACACACGTATATCACACACAAATTCTATAATGCTTAGTTTCATAGACAGACAGGAAATGAATTATGGAATGGGTGTAAGGATCTTTTAAAGTTTCCCCCAGATGATTCTACCACAAAATAAGCGCTGAGAGCCACCGATCTATAATAAAGCACCTGGACCCAGTGACTCATACCACAAACAGTAGTCTTGGGCAGGGTTTTGAAGGGTAAAATTATAGAGTGAAGATATAGTTGATGGAAGAATGTTTGCATAGCATGCAGGAGGCCCTGAGTTTGGTCCCTATTGCCATAATGCACCCGTTGGCTGTATTGTGACTGTATAGGAACTCAACACAATTCATAAGCAGTGATCTCATATGTATGACAGCTCAGAGAGTAGAGTATATACTGTGTTTGGGGACATGAAGAAACCGGGGAGCAGGCAAGGATAATGCTGGTGGTGAGAGCCAGATCAATGTGGTAGTTTGTTGAAGGATTTTCACCAGATATAAGTTCTGGTTCTTGCTCACAGAGAGGATTCTAGCAGCTGTGTTGGGACGGACTGTAGGAAACAAAGCGAGAGATGAAGACGCTCCTTACCATAGACCAGGGAAGAAATACATGGTCTTGACCTAAGGTGACCTGCCTCCGCAGTATGCCTGGAAATGTTCTGACTTTTGCATTTAAAGTTCTGGTTAACTCTCCTGTCTCAGGCAAACAAGGGCAGTGTAACTGTAGGCTTTTCCACCTGGGCCCCAGTTGGAATATCAACCCCAACTAGCTCATAACTTAATTATCCTATATATACTATTCTATGTCTGCCACATGACTGGTTTCCTCTCCTCAGCTTCATATGTCCAACTTTCTGTGCATTTCGATGGTGAAATCTTCCTATGTAACTATTTCCCAGAGTTCTTATCTCTGTCCCTGTCTCTCTGTCTCTCTGTCTCTGTCTTTGTCTCTGTCTCTCTGTCTCTCTCTGTTTCTCTCTCTCTCTCTCTCTCTCTCTCTCTCTCTCTCTCTCTCTCTCTCTCTCTCTGCCAGATGTCCCACCCACCTTCTAATCCTGTGTCAGCTAATTGGCCATCAGATTTTTATTAACAGATGGTGCTTCCACACCATACATAAGAGATTGTCTCTACAGGATAGTTAGATCTTCCTTGCAGGTCTCTCATGAAGACAGTAACAGCAGCAGCAGAAATGAGCCAATGTTTCATCAATAGAATCTAGAGATGTGAAAAGTTAATTGGCTTGAAGAATAAGAGTAAAGAGAAAGGAGAATTAAAAACAAGAAGGAGGGGGGAGGAAGAGAGGGAGGAGAAGGAGGAAGGGAAGAAGGGGAAAGGGGGAAGAGAAGGAGGAAGAGGAGGAGGAGGAGGAGGGGGAACAGCAGTGTCAGTAGCGTCAGTAATGCTGACTCCCCAGTTCTTAGCATGGCAGCTAATAGATGGTTTCTCACCTTGGCAGAGACACGGCAGGGTGGGGGTGAGTGGGGTGTGGGGGAGGAGGTGAGGGAGGAGGTTTAGTAGTAGGTCCAGGTGGTATTTTAGGCTTTATTTTAAACCTGCTCATTTTGTGCTATTTAAGCGACAACAGAACAGACTCACAGCATCTAAATATCAACGAATACACCGATTCACGTACTGAGCACCTACCAGGCACCAGGAAGTGAAACCGTAAAGGCCCAAAGGGTGCTTGTCTTGGGGAGCACTAACTCCAGTGGGAGAGGAGGAAGCCGATGAGTTGATCATGTTTTCTTTTTAGTTTCCCAAGGCAGATGTTCATTTTGGTTCTTGCCGTTTTCTTTTCCTGTCCTAATACCACCAAATACAGGATGACCAAACACCTGCTTTCCCCAGGGTGGTACCGATTCACACTTGCTATCTCCATGTAATTTTAAGAAACAACCCTTCTCCCTCTTGGGAGCATCCCAATTAAAGTGTGTGATGAGCTCTCACCGGCCTCTCTGTACCAGTTCAAGAGTGCTATTGATTTTCTGTGTTCATTCTCCTACAATAGCTCTCTCTCTCTCTCTCTCTCTCTCTCTCTCTCTCTCTCTCTCTCTCTCTCTCTCTCTCTCTCTCTCTCTGCACAGATGCCTTTGTTAAGCAGGTATTGACTGCACTCTGAAGAGCCCACAAGCAAGGCTGATGAAATGGAACAAATCTCTCTCTCTCCACTCTATGAAGCATTCTCACCCGGAGACTGACAATTAATCAACCTGCCAGGGACCTGACTCTGTGCAGTGGGAAGATACTGATTGGCAGGAGGCAAAGCTATGTCAATGTGGTTTTACCAGTCAGGATGACATCATTTCATTTATTGGAGCTTCAATAAATGGCCTTATTTTCTGTTTGAGTAATAATATCTGCCTGGACTACTTTAGAGGATTTTCAGAAGCAAAATTTTGAAAGTATTTCCAAACTGTAAAATGTCATATGAATATGAAGAATTCTTTTTCTTTCAGTACTGAGTTCTAAAGAGGAATTCCACACATAAAAATAAAAGTATATTTGCAGACTGGTGAGATGGCTCAGCAGGTAAAAGTGCTTGCTATCCAAACTCAACACCCTGAGTTTCATTCCCAATAGGATGAGAGAACCAACACCAATTTGTCTCTGACTTCTACATTTGTGCTGTGGTCTGTGGGAACCAGACACATGCAAATCAGTAACAATAGATAAAATAGTCATATAAAAATTTAATGCACTTGAGAATCCATTTATAATTGACATTGTAAATGCAAAACGTGACTCTTGCTGATAGAAGTATACAATGTGCATGTAAAGTACATACATTGTGGGTCAGGGAAATTATTTAGCCAGTCAAATGTTTGCCATGCATGCATGAGGACCTAGATTCAGATTCCCCAACACACATGTAAAAGCCAAGTGTAACAGCATGTACCTGGGGTCCCAATGCTGGGGGAGTAGGAACAGGAGGACCCCTGAGACTTGCCAATCAGCCAGTCTAGCTAATCAGGACACTCTCATCATGAGTCTCCCTGTTCATGTGCACATATATAGATAAACATCCTCATACACAAACATGCATTCACATGAATTTTAAAGCACAGAAGTATATAAGCCATACATACTATGTAATGACATAGGTTATTCAAATCATCCACAGCATTTGATCTAGTCTCCATCACTCTTGATTGCTATCATAGAGAAGAACACAAACTGTGATCCATCAGCCGACCTCCCTCTCCCTTCCAATATCAAACAGCCCCAGAGACAACATGAATTACCTGATTTGGTTTGGCCAACAGACATTGTGTTTTATTCAAGTTTGTCAGCATCAGATGAAAAGAGCACTCTGTATTTGGTAACAAAATCTCCTTATATTTCATGTAAGTCTGATTAAAGTTACTTTAAGAAGAGATGATATTTAGAAAAAACTAGTATTATTTTATCTATGACCACAAATAAGTCTTATCATACAGTGTAGAGGGAAAACAGTGTGTCTCGTGTTTAGGAAATTACACTGGAAAATAATATATTTATCATTCGGCTCTGGAAGGAAACCTTAGACTAGATATACATACCACTAGAAAAATTCCCAAATAGTAATAATATTAACTATCTACAAAAATGAAAGGCTCCTATCACCTAACCTGTTTACTACACAAGCCAATGGTCACATTTCATAAATTCTACTTAGCAATAAGAAATCTGGCCCTGGGGAGATGGCTCAGTGGATAAAGTGTAATTGTGAGCATGAGGACCAGAATTTGGGTTTCCAAAATCCATATAAAGGGCAAATGGGCTCCATGGCCTGCCTGTGAGATGCTGCCCAGGAGGCAGAAACAAGGAATCCATAGTGCAAGGGGGCCAGCTCAATGGCTCAATGTAAAGTGGAGAGTCATTGAAGAAGACCTCTAACATCCGCCTTGGGCCTACACACACACACAGAAAGACACACACACACCACACATACACACACATATACCACACACACACACCACACATACAGACACACACACCACACACACACACGCTCACACCATACATACATCACACATACAAACACATATACCACACACACCACACATACAGACACACACACCACACACACTCACACCAAACATACACACACAGACACACACACCACACACACTCACACCACACACATACACACACATATACCACACACACACCACACATACAAACACATATACCACACACATACACCACACATACAGACACACACACCACACATACACACACATATACCACACATACACCACACACACTCACTCACACACACATACATACATACACACTCACACACACCCCACACACATACCACACATACAGACACACACCACGCACACACCACACATACAGATACACACCACACACACACACACACACCACACACACAGACACACATACATACACATACACTCACACAGACACATACCACACACTCTCTCTCTCTCTCTCTCTCTCTCTCTCTCTCTCTCTCTCTCTCTCTCACACACACACACACACACACACACATTCAAGAAATCATTGGCTCAGAGAACCTATGCAGCTTGCCCAAGAACAAACAGAAAGCTAATAACTAAGACCCGGCAGGTTCAGTGCCAAGTTTGCCTAACCCCAGAATTCCTGTTTTTCTTTAAGGACAGTCATTTCACTTGCCAACATTTTCTTCAACAGATTTCTTTTATTATCATTAATTTATTATTATTTTCCTTTTATTGACAATGGATTTGTTCTCACATAATCTATCTCAATTACAGTTTCTCCTCCTGCTCCTCCCAGTTCCTCCCCACCTCCCCTCCCATTCAGATTCATTCCCTTTCTGTCTCTCATTAGAAAAGAATGGGCTTCTAAGAGATGATACTAAAATATAACCAAATAAAATATAATAAGGTAAAGCAAAAACTATCACATCGAAGTTGGACTGAACAAACCAACAGAAGGAAAAGGTTTCACGAGAAGGTATAAGACTCAGAAACCCACCTATAGCACACTCAGGAATCCCATAAAAACACTAAACTGCAATCCATATTATTTATGCAGATGGCCTGGTGCAGAGCTGTACAGACCCCATACTTGCTACCTCATGAACTCCATGAATTCATATGAGTTTCTCTCATGCTTCAACAGATATCTAATTTGGCAATGTTAATGGTATAAATCCATTAGATATAATTTCAATGAACATCCTTAATGAGAGTGTCTGGCCACTTTGTGTTTAGAGACAACTCTGTGAGGACTAGTGCCAGACTAATGTCGTCATTGGCCAAGCTCCTGAAATTAATAAAGGAACTTCTGACTAGGACCACGTGTTCTTCAATGGAGAATTCTTCAGTGAAACGACACCAATGATTTGAAGTAAGCTGAAAATGTTGAGTTAGCAAGGAGAATAAATACCCTGCTATACAAGAATCAGAGGTCAAAGGTCAAACTGAGTCAAGGGGCAGACTGAAGTCTCTGAGAATGAATAGCACGCTCACCAATACCAACATCTTTCTACCCAAGCTATGCCCCTATAACACAGTCATTATATGGACCCATCTTGGCCTATGGGACTTAAAAGTATCTACAGGATGGCAATAAGTGTGATTATTAAGAATTTGCAGACTCTGTACTCCAAAGCTTAGGACATGTCCCAATAGCTCAAGGTGCATGACAATTCAAGTCTATAAACCCAACATTGCTGGCATTCCCTTATTGCCCTGTGCTTTTGAACACTTTACTTGTCAAGACCTTGGCAGTGAAATGAGGAGGGCACAGTTTTTATAAATCTGTCGAAGAAAACAAATGAATGTACGTAATCTCCTCCGGCAGCACACAGACGCCCATCTGTTCCTGACTAATCTGCCAAGTTAGCAGAGTCTGAAACCAGCCCTTGTCAGCTCTCACACCTGCTGGTGTCCAGCGAGACGTCACCCACCCACTCCCTATGCATTCCCGAAGTAAAATTCAGTAGAACTGGTCCCCCAAGGGGTCCTTCGTGATAGGTCAGATACACATCACTTGGAGGCATTTTACAGTAACCTTGGCATTCAGAAGATCTGCCTTCCCAGGAAGTAAGACCCTTAATTCAGATCCATTTTGTTGAGATGTGTCTTTAGGACAGTTTAGGGCAACAAGATAGAATGCTTTAGAATGACACTGGGAGAACTCCTCAACAGCAGGGGACAAGGCACTGGAGTATTCACCGGAGGCATGGGGACCACTGCCTTACAAAGCATTTAAAGCGCAGGGGTTGTGGGCTTGGATTTGGCCTTCCAAATTCACTTCCACAGATGGGAGCTTGCGCCCACTTCACCAAGTGGATTTAGAATTCCTTCCTAGGAAATGTTGCCATATTAGAGCTTAATATTTAATATTGCTCTAAAATTTCCTAGAATTCTATTCCATCCCTCACGTCATATATTGTTTAATTTGCACATATTCTAGATATCACAAATCCTATTTCAGCATTACCAGAAGCCAGTGAGGAAGTGGCACATGGACTGCAGGCTCTGGGTGATGAACTATTCAAGAGGCTTTGTTTAAGGTGCCTGGGGAAGGAAGAGCTAAGGGACAAGTAGGGAGCAGGTAGTACAGACAGTTGTCCTCAAAGAAAGTTTCTCTATATGGCAGAACTTCTAGAACGTTCTGTGATGAGCAGCCTTAAGATGGGCGTGTTCAGTGCGGTCTGAATATATCAACCAAGCCAAGTCTCTAGTTCCTGGGAGAAGAAACAAGCGAGGAGGTCAAGGTCATTGCACACCAAGAGAGAGGTTGAGAGCTGGGAGATACAGCTCAATTAGTAGATTGCTTGCCTAGCACACACACGACCCTGAGTTAAAGCAATATGGGGTAAAGTATGTGCCTGTAATCTCAGAATTCAGGAGGCAGAGGCAGGAGGATCAGAAATTCAAGGTCATCCACAGCAATTCACAGAGTTTGAAGACAGCCTGGACTGGGGAATGGGGGGAGAGCAAGGGAGAGAGAGAAAGAGAGACAGACAGACAGGACAGAGAGAGAGAGAGAGAGAGAGAGATGGAGAGGGGGAAGGAGACAGAGAGGCAGAGACAGACAGAGAGAAACAGAGAGATGGGGAGACAGAGAAAGAGAGAGAGACAGACAGAGAGAGGCAGAGATAGGGAGATGGAGAGGGAGAAAGAAACAGAGACAGACAGAGAGACAGAGACAGACAGACAGGCAGACACAAACAGAAAGGGAGACAGAGAGAGTTAGTTTGAGGTCAAGCTGAATTAAAATACAGGTGAAGTTGGGAATGTTTTGAAAACTTGCCCCAAGCTAAGGAGTAGGCTGGACCCTTTGGCCAGCCTTCTCGTAGACTCATGACTGTCCCTCCAGTCATTTCCCGTTTGTATACTCTTCAGCTTCCTACCATACTGGAGTGAATCACAATTTTTGAAAGTACAGAAAATCCACTCTTTTAAGAAAACAAAAAATATGTGTTATAACTCAATTTACACCCCCCCCCCCGTCTCCATCAATCAGTGCTAGTTTCTAAGTCCAAGATACACTAAAATCTTTCACTAAGTATAAACATCATGAATCATTAATTGGTCATTTCCAAAAAATTATCTTAACTCTGGCCAGAGGTAAATGTTATTCCTGAATAGTCAATCTTAGAAATTTGAAAAGGTCATCTAAAAATAGAATTTAAAAAGTGTAATGGTACATTTGCCAATAGAACAGAAGGTCATGGCTAAGGATCACAGTGGAATAGACTGGAGCCTTGGTGGTGGTGTTCAAGGCTCTCAAATCGGAAATTGAGACCAGGTGGCCTCTTTAGGGTCACGCAACAGACCTCACTGCCTGAGGAAGGGAAGGAGAAGAGTTTGTGAAACTACAGAGGGAGAAATGAAGGAGGCAGGAAGGCAAGTAAGCCAAGAGGAATTCCTGGAGCAGAACAGAGCTGGAGGTCTTGTGAGAGCTATCAGAAAAACTAGAGCCTCCATTCATACCTGCCTCATGGTGGGCCCTGCTGTCTCATGCATGCAGCTTGTTATTTCTCTCTCTCTCTCTCTCTCTCTCTCTCTCTCTCTCTCTCTCTCTCTCTCTCTCTCTCTCTCTCTCTCTCTCTCTCTCTATCTCTCTGTCTCTCTCTCTCTCCCCCCCCCATCCCTCCATTTAAAAACTTTGTTTTGCCAGGCAGTGGTGACACATGTCTTTAATCGCAGCACTTGGGAGGCAGAGGCAGGTGGATTTCTGAGTTTGAGGCCAGCCTGGTCTACACAGTAAGTTCCAGGACAGCCAGGGCTACACAGAAAAATCCTGTCTCAAAAAAAAAAATGTTTGTTTCTATTATTTACTTGCCCATCTGTGTGTCTCTGTATGTGCATGCACACATGAGTACAGGTACCATCTGATTCCCCAGTTATAGGCATGTGTAAGTAGCCGGACCTGGATGCTGGGAAGCAAACTCTGGTCCTCTGCAGGGACAGCAAGCTCTCTCAACCACCTCTCCTGCCACCTAAGTTTTCAAATTAGCATCTAAGATGGTAGATGTCTATGATATTGCCAAACAATGTGTTATGATTTGCCCCTTTCTGCCATCTTTCTCACTGCTAACTATTGGTGGTAGTTCCCCTCACCCAAATCTCTCTCCTTTTCTTTTCTTTTTTCCTTTTTCAAGACAGGGTTTTTCTGTGCAGCTGTGGCTGTCCTGGAACTCCCTCTGTAAACCCCGCTGACCTCAAACTCAGAGACCCACCTGACTCTGCCTTTTGAGTGCTGGGATTAAAGGTGTGCACTACTAGGACCCAGCTAAGTCTCTCCCTTTTTCGTGTCCCATATGCCTTTGCCCCACTCCTCATCTTTTCTCTTTAACTATTATTATTACCCCCTCTTGGTGGTCTCCTTTCTGCTTTTCCAGGCTTTACCCACACTTACACACACAGTGTGAGCCTCTGTGTGTGTGTGTGTGTGTGCGTCTGTGTGTGTGTGTGTGTCTGTCTGTCTGTGTGTGTGTGTATGTCTGTGTGTGTGTCTGTGTGTATGTCTGTATGTGTGTGTCTGTCTGTGTGTGTGTGCACATCTGTGTGTGTATGTGTGTCTGTGTGTCTGTGTATATATGTCTGTCTGTGTATGTATGTGTATGTGTGCATGTGTGCGTGTGTTACTTCATATTATACTTTCCAGATCTATCCATTTTCCTTCACATTTCCTGATTTCGATTTTTTTTTTAATTTTATTTTATTTTATTTTTTTAATTTACATTCCAAATCACTTCCCCTTTCCCGTTTCCTCCCTCCCCGAAAGTCCCATAAGCCCCCTTCCCTCCCTCTTTTCTCCGTTCAACCCCCTCTCATTACTCTGTCCTGGCGTTCCCCTACATCCAGTCTTTCCAGGACCAGGGGTCTCTCCTTCCATCTTTTTATAAATCTATTGATATGCTGATTGTGTCTAGGGTATTCTGAGATTCTGGGTCAATATCCCCTTATCAGTGACTTCATACCATGTGTGATCTTTTGTGATTGGGTTACCTCACTAAGGATGATATTTTCAAGTTCTGACCATTTGCCTAGGAATTTCGTGAATTCATTGTTTTTAATGGCAGAGTAGTATTCCATTGTGTAAATATACCACATCTTCTGAATCCATTCCTCCGTTGAGGGACATCTGGGTTCTTTCCAGCTTCTGGCTATTATAAATAAGGCTGCTATGAATATAGTGGAGCATGTGTCCTTATTGCATGCAGGTAAAGTCTCTGGGTATATGCCCAGGAGTGGTATAGCCGGATCCTCCGGAAGTGTCATGCCCAGTTTTCTGAGGAGCCGCCAGACTGCTTTCCAGAGTGTTGTACCAGCCTGCAATTCCACCAGCAGTGGAGGAGTGTTCCTCTTTCTCCACATCCTCGCCAACAACTGCTGTCTCCTGTGTTTTTGATCTTAGCCATCCTGACTGGTGTGAGATGGAATCTCAGGGTTGTTTTGATTTGCATTTCCCTAATGACTAAGGATGATGAACATCTCTTTAGGTGCTTCTCAGCCATTAGATAGTCTTCAGGTGAGAACTCTTTGTGTAGCTCTGTACCCCATTTTTTAATAGGGTTACTTGCCTCTCTGGAGTTTAACTTCTTGAGTTCTTTGTATATCTTGGATATTAGCCCTCTGTCGGATGTAAGGTTAGTAAAGATCATTTCCCAGTTAGTTGGTTGCCGCTTTGTCTTTTTGACGGTGTCTTTTGCCTTGCAAAAACTTTGTAATTTAATGAGGTCCCATTTGTCTATTCTTGATCTTAGAGCATAAGCTATTGGAGTTCTGTTCAGGAAATTCTCCCCTGTGCCCATATGTTCAAGGTTCTTCCCTAGTTTCCCTTCTATTAGTTTCAGTGTGTCTGGTTTTATGTGGAGATCTTTGATCCACTTAGAATTGAGCTTAGTGCAAGGAGATAAGGATGGGTCAATTTGCATTCTTCTGCATGTTGACCTCCAGCTGAGCCAGCACCATTTGTTGAAAAGGCTATCTTTTTTCCACTGGATGGTTTTAGCTCCTTTGTCAAAGATCAAGTGACCATAGGAGTGTGGATTCATTTCTGGGTCTTCAATTCTGTTCCATTGATCTACATGTCTGTTACTGTACCAATACCATGCAGTTTTTAACACTATTGCTCTGTAGTACAGCTTGAGGTCCGGGATACTGATTCCCCCAGAGGTTCTTTTACTCTTGAGAATAGTTTTAGCTATTCTGGGTTTTCTGTTATTCCAGATGAATTTTTGAATTGCTCTTTCTAACTCTATGAAGAATTGAGTTGGGATTTTGATGGGGATTGCATTGAATCTGTGTATTACTTTTGGTAAGATGCTCATTTTTACTATATTAATCCTGCCAATCCATGAGCATGGCAGATTTTTCCATCTTCTGAGGTCTTCTTCAATTTCTTTCTTCAGAGACTTGAAGTTCTTGTCATACAGATCTTTCACTTGTTTGGTTAGCGTCACGCCAAGATACTTAATATGGTTTGTGGCTATCGTAAAGGGTATTATTTCTCTTACTTCTTTCTCAGCCTGCTTATCCTTTGAGTATAGGAAGGCTTCTGACTTGCTTGAGTTGATTTTATATCCGGCCACTTTGCTGAAGTCGTTTATCAGCTGTAGGAGTTCTCTGGTGGAGTTCTTTGGGTCGCTTATGTATACTATCATATCGTCTGCAAATAGTGATAGTTTGACTTCTTCCTTTCCAATTTGTATCCCTTTGACCTCTTTTTGTTGTCTAATTGCTCTAGCTAGAACTTCAAGTACTATATTGAAAAGATATGGAGAGAGAGGGCAGCCTTGTCTAGTCCCTGATTTTAGTGGGATTGCTTCAAGTTTCTCTCCGTTTAGATTGATGCTGGCTACTGGTTTGCTGTAAATTGCTTTTACTATGTTTAGATATGGGCCTTGAATTCCTGATCTTTCCAAGACCTTTAGCATGAAAGGATGCTGAATTTTGTCAAATGCTTTCTCAGCATCTAATGAGATGATCATTTGGTTTTTTTCTTTGAGATTGTTTATGTAGTGGATTACATTGATGGATTTCCTTATATTGAACCATCCCTGCATCCCTGGGATGAAGCCTACTTGATCGTGGTGAATGATCGTTTTGATGTGTTCTTGGATTCGGTTGGCAAGAATTTTATTGAGTATTTTTGCATCGATATTCATAAGAGAGATTGGCCTGAGATTCTCTTTCTTTGTCGGATCTTTGTGTGCTTTTGGTATTAGTGTAATTGTGGCTTCATAGAACGAGTTGGGTAGTGTTCCTTCTGTTTCTATTTTGTGGAACAGTTTGAAGAGTATTGGTGTTAGGTCTTCTTTGAAGGTCTGATAGAATTCTGCACTAAAACCATCTGGACCTGTGCTTTTTTTGGTTGGAAGACTTCCAATGACAACTTCTATTTCTTCAGGGGTTATAGGACGGTTTAGATGGTCTATTTGATCCTGATTTAATTTTGGTACTTGGTATCTGTCAAGGAAATTGTCCATTTCCTCAAGATTTTCTAGTTGTGTTGAATACAGGTTTTTGTAGTAGGATCTGATGATTTTTTGAATTTCCTCAGTTTCTGTTGTTATCTCTCCCTTTTCGTTTCTGATTTTATTAATTTGGATACTATCTCTGTGCCCTCTGGTTAGTCTGGCTAAGGGCTTATCTATCTTGTTGATTTTCTCAAAGAACCAACTCCTCGTTTTGTTGATTCTTTGTATGGTTTTATTTGTTTCTACTTGATTGATTTCAGCCCTGAGTTTGATGATTTCCTGCCTTCTACTCCTCTTTGGTGTATTTGCTTCTTTTTGTTCCAGGGCTTTCAGGTGTGCCATTAAGCTGTTAGTGTATGCTGTCTCCCGTTTCTTTTTGGCGGCACTCAGGGCTATGAATTTTCCTCTTAGCACTGCTTTCATTGTGTCCCATAAGTTAGGGTATGTTGTGCCTTCATTTTCATTAACTTTCAAAAAGTCTTTGATTTCTTTCTTTATTTCCACCTTGACCAAGTTATCATTGAGTAGAGCATTGTTCAGCCTCCATGTGTACGTGGGTTTTCTTTTGTTTTTGTTGCCATTGAAGACCACCCTTATTCCATAGTGATCTGATAGGAGGCATGGGATTATTTCTATCTTCTTGTATCTGTTGAGGTCTGATTTGTGACCAATTATATGGTCAATTTTGGAGAAGGTACCATGAGGAGCTGAGAAGAAGGTGTATTCTTTAGCTCTAGGATGAAATGTTCTATATATATCAGTTAGTTCCATTTGGTCCAAGGCTTCAATTAGATTCACTGTGTCCCTGTTTAGTTTCTGCTTTCCTGAACGATCCATTTCAGAGAGCGGGGTGTTGAAGTCACCCACTATTATTGTGTGCGGTGCGATGTGTGCTTTGAGTTTTAGTAAAGTTTCTTTTACGAATGAGGGTGCCCTTGCATTTGGAGCATAGATATTCAGGATTGAGAGTTCTTGATTGTGGATTTTTCCCTTGATCAGTATGTAGTGTCCTTCTGTGTCTTTTTTGATGACTTTAGGTTGAAAATCAATTTTATCCGATATTAGGATGGCTACTCCACCTCGTTTCTTGGGGCCATTTGCTTGTAAAATTGTTTTCCAGCCTTTTACTCTGAGGTAGTGTTTGTCTTTGACACTGAGGTGCGTTTCCTGCATGCAGCAAAATGCTGGGTCCTGTTTACGTATCCAGTCTGCTAGTCTATGTCTTTTAATTGGGGAATTGAGACCATTGATATTAAGAGAGATTAAGGCATAGTGATTATTGCCATCTGCCATTCTTGACGCTATCTTTATGTTTGAGTGGTTATCTACTTTTGGGTTTGATTCAAGAAGGTTATTATCTCATTTTTTCCAGGGTGTTGTTTCTCTCCCTGTATTGGAGGTTTCCACCTATTATCCGTTGCAGGGCTGGATTTGTGGAAAGATATTGTGAAAATTTGGTTTTATCATGGAATATCTTGGTCTCTCCATCTATGGTGATTGAGAGTTTTGCTGGGTATAGTAGTCTAGGCTGGCATTTGTGCTGTCTTAGTGTCTGCATGAGATCTGCCCAGGATCTTCTGGCTTTCATAGTCTCTGGTGAGAAGTCTGATGTGATTCGGATAGGTCTTCCTTTGTATGTTACTTGGCCCTTTTCTCTTACTGCATTTAGTATTCTTTCTTTGTTTAGAACATTCGGTGTTTTGATTATTATGTGACGGGAGGTATTTCTGTTCTGGTCCAGTCTGTTTGGAGTTCTGTAGGCTTCTTGTACGTTCATCGGCATCTCTCTCTTTAAGTTAGGGAAGTTTTCCTCCATAATTTTGTTGAAGATGTTTACTGGCCCTTTAAGTTGCAAATCTTCACTCTCATCTATACCTATAATCCTTAGGTTTGGTCTTCTCATTGTGTCCTGGATTTCCTGGATGTTTTGGGTTACGCGTTTTTTGCATTTTGCATTTTCTTTGACTGTTGAGTCGATGCTTTCTATGGAATCTTCAGCACCTGAGATTCTTTCTTCCATCTCTTGTATTCTATTGTTGATGTTTGCATCTATGACTCCTGATTTCTTCCCAAGGTTTTCTATCTCCAAAGTTGTCTCCCTTTGTGATTTCTTAGTTGTTTCTACTTCCTTTTTTAGTTCCTGGATGGATTTGCTGAGATCCTTCACTTGTTTGTTTGTATTTTCCTGTATTTCTTTAAGGTATTTTTGCATTACCTCTTTCAGGATTTCTTCCTGATGACCCATGTTCTCCTGCATTTCTCTGAGCGATTTTTGTGTTTCCTCCTCATGGGATTCCATCTGTTGATCCATCGTCTCCTGCATTTCTTTAAGTAGTTCTTGTGTTTCCTTTGTAAGGGCATCTAACCGTTGATTCATTTCTTTAAGCAATTTTTGTGTTGCCTCCTTATGGGCATCCGTCTGTTGACCCATATTCTTCTGCATTTCTTTATGCAAATTTCGTGATTCCTTTGTGAGTGCATCTACCCGTTGATTCATCTCGTTAAGCGATTTTTGTGTTGTCTCCTTGTGCGCCTCCATCTTTTGATCCATGTTCTCCCGCATTTCTCTAAGCGATTTTTGTGTTTCCTTTGTAAGGGCTTCTAACCGTTGATTCATGGTCTCCTGTAACTCTTTATGAGATTTATTTGTGTCCTTCTTGTGATCCTCTAATAGCATCATGAGAAGTGATTTTAAATCCAGATCTTGTCTTTCGGGTGTGGTGGGGTATCCAGGACTTGCTGCTGTTGGAGAGTTGGGTTCGGATGGTCCCACATTACTTTGATTACTGTTAGTAACATTCCTACGTTTGCCTTTTGCCATCTGGATACCTCTGGTGTTAGTTGGTCCTGCTGCCACTGGCTGTTGGTTGGACCTCCTGTGAGCCTGCAAAGCTATTTCTGCCCCCCCTGGATTACCAGGATTCCCCTGGCACCGATTTCTGGGGCCTGCCTGCTCCTGAGTGACTTTGGAGCCCTAATGTGCTTTGCCCCAAGTGATCTTATATTGGGGAGGCCTTGCACATCTAAAGGCTCAGCCTAGTGGATTCCTGGAGCAGAGGTCGCCAAAGGGAGGCTGGCAGGCTCCTGCCCTGTGCAGGGGTGTGTGATCTCTCCTGGGGGGGGAGGGGGAGTCCCTCTGCCAGGCAGAAGTCCCACAGCAGATCTGGCGCGCTGGTCACTGCAGATCAGCCCAGCACCTGGGAGCAGGTTACACACAAGCTGCCTGAACCCGAAGCGATATTATGCCTGTCTGTCTCTGAGCCTGGCGGTCCCAACTACCTGGTCACTGGAGCAAAGATGGCGGAGGGCACTCTCCGTGGCGCTGCTCACCCTGTGGTCACGATGGCCCGCCGATCTGGCACCCAGACGACCACAGCGCCAACCCGCCCTCGGGCACAGACGGAAGCCCCAACAGGCCGTGTCCCAAGTGATGTTATATTGGGGGGAGAGCCTGGGTACCGGTCTCTCCAGCGCAGTCCGCGGGAACAGAGGTAGCGGAAGGGAAGCTGGCAGGCTCCCTCCCTGCGCAGGGTCTCGATTTTTTTTTTACAGCTGAATAAAATTCTACATTTATAGGCTAATCTCAGACCAAGTATCAGTTTGATGATCTTTTTTTTTCTTCCTCTGCTTAAAAAATATAAATTCATCTCCTGACTGATAACAACATTATAAAATGTGCAGAATACCTTGGGACAAACATCCCCCATGGACAAAAACTCTGCCCTTGTGCATTTCAATGTCTAACATCAGAAATAACCCCCACCCCACCCCCTGTGGAACACTCAATATGTGCTAGCTCTGTAAGCACAGTTCACATGCACAGTTCACATTTTTAATTTAACAGTATTTATGCATTCAGATGTACAACAACCAGGGAGAAAGGTTCTCCAATTCTAAGGCTAAGAAAATATAAATCAAGCAAATTGGAGTAACTTGCCCAAAGTTACAGAGGCAACAAGTGTCCAAATTTACACCTAAAAACACATGGAACCACAGAGCCAAGCTGTCTTCAGATAACCTTAAATTAGATGAGATAAGGAAGTAGGAATGGTAACTCAAATGAAGATGAGAACTAAGAGAAAGATAAAGTACAACTCAGAAATTAAAACACTAGAAATTCTTCATGCCACCAGTGACCCCACCCCACTTATACCAAGACATCACTGTAGGCTGGAAAGTGGTAGCCCTATTGGGTTACAGCTGGACTTTTCCTCCTGAATTCCTACTGGAATTTAGCCAAGTCCCCTGACCTCTTTAGGTCTGTAAATCTTAGCTGCACAGTGAAATGGTCTCTTGGGGCCTTTTCAGTTCTAAACGATTTCGTAAGGATTCTCAGCAGTAGCCTACTTCTACATAGCCTGAAGCATGTCACAGAACACCTGAAGAATGAGATTTAGGTGATTAATACAAAATTAGGTCAACAGTACCTGCAGGACCACCTGTAGGACCAGTTGCAGGGAGTCTGCACGGTAAAGTGAGTAGATGTGTTACACCTACTGTGTGCTAAGTTCCCACCACAGGGATTATTACACTAGCTGCATCCTAACAAGTAACCTCCAAACTGTGGCTCAAGGCAATTTATTGTATTCACAGTCTCAGGTCAGGAATTTGGAAAGACTCCTAGAGCCACTTACACACTGCGGTGAAGCTCTATAAAATACTGCTACAGCTAACCCAGGGAGAACAGGACAAGGGAGAGCTAAAAGGAGAAAGAGAGGGTCCTGGTGACATCAGTAGATATGCAGCGGGCCCAGGAAAAACTCAGCCAAATGACTGAAATCTGGAACGCTGAGGACAGCAAATGCTGGTGGGGACATGGAGCAAGTGAAGCACTCCTTCATCACTGTTGGGAGTGGAGAGCGGCAGAATCACTTTCAGCACAGCTTACCAGTCTCTTACAATACTCCACGAAGCTTCCCTCCAACCCAGCAATAGTGCTGACTTACCCAAATTAACCAACAACTCAGAGCCACACAAAACCTACATTTGGATCCTGATGGCAGTTTTATCCAGAACTTTGCAAAATTTGGAAGCAATCAAGTTAACCACCAATAGCTGAGTGGATCAATAGGCTATTATTCAAGTTTTTTTTTTTAAAAAAATTACTACCAGGTATGGCGGTACATACTTGCAATTCTAGCATGTAGGAGTCTGAAGTAGAAGAATCAGGATAGTGAATCAGGATAGTCCACCTCATTATACAATGGAGAAAAATGGAGACCTGGGGTATAGCTCAGCATGAGAGTTCTTGCCTAGTGAATGCAAGGCCCTAGAAAAAAAGAGGTGGGAAGGAGGAAAAGGAAGCAAAAGGAAAAGAGGAAGAGGAAGCAAGGTAGACACGGTAAGTAAAAGTGTCACACTAAACAGTTACCACTGTGTGACATTCTGGAAAACACTGAGCTTCAGAAGCAAAACAGAGCTTCCAGTGGTTAACAGGGAACACAGCATATTTTAGGGCAGTTTAAATTTGTGTACAGGGGTTGGAGAGATGGCTCAGTGGTTAAGAGCACTGACTGCTCTTCCAGAGATCCTGAGTTCAAATCCCAGCAACAACATGGTGGCTCACAACCATCTGTAATGGGATCTGATGCCTTCTTCTGGTATGTCTGAAGACAGCTACAGTGTACTCATCATATATATAAAATACAGAAATAAATTTGTGTACAACTGTTAGAGTAGATACATGACATTTATACATCTATATATACAATATACATCTATATAGTATCTCTACAGTATATGTCTATGCTGATAGAGTAAATACATTGATACATTTTCCCAAACCTGTAGACTCACACAACATGGAGCCTTAACCCTGATCTAAATTATAGACTTCAATCAATAGTGATATGATCAGCTCAATTATAACCATGCTAGCGCAGAACACTAGTAGAGGAAACCAAAGGAGGGAGAGAACTGACAGGATGGAAAAATGAAAACTTGCTATAGTTTTCAATCAACTTTTCTATAAACCTAACACCACTGTAAATTATAAAATCTATTTTTTAACAATTAGGTGAGATCCTGAGGATACTATTTCTCACATGCCAGAGTTAGTGTGTCTCAGGACAACTTGATCATAACTAAGGACAAGTTGACAAAGTCTATCTTTTTAGTGTAAGTAAGCTCAGGTTCAGAGAGAGAGAGAGAGAGAGAGAGAGAGAGAGAGAGAGAGAGAGAGAGAGAGAGAGGAGAGGAGGATGAAGAGAAGTCCTCAGAGGTCTTGAGAGAAAATCCAGTGTGGTGGCTGTCTTACTCAAGATATCTAATGCTGTGAAGAGACACCATAACCAGAGCAACTCTTACAAAGAAATTAATTTAATTGTGGGCTGTCTTACAGTGATAATAAGGTTTAATACATTGTCATGGTGGTAAGCATGGCAGCAGGCAGGCAGAAATGGTACTGGAAAAGCCATGCAGGCAGACATGGTTCTGGAGAAGCAGCTGAGAGTTCTACATCTTGACCCGAAGGCAGCAGGAAGAGAGTGACACTGGGCCTGGTTTGAGCATCTGAAACCTCAATGCCCACCCCAGTGACACACTTCCTCCAACAAGGCCACACCTCCTAATCAGGCCATTCTCTAAGAGCCTATGGGGGCCATTTTTATTCAAACTTCCAAAGTGGCTGAAAAATGATCCGTGAAACTCTTAAGAGTATTCAATTGAGTCCCAGGAATAATCAGCAAGCGATACTGGGCTTCCCAACAAGCAAACAGCACAAGCATGGAGATCTCCATGGCAGTGGCAGTCAGAGATGTGGTAGGCTATGCACCGGTCAAAATGAGGTTTTCAGTGAAGGCTCAGGTTATAATAGTGGGCTGGGAAAAAGAGGGAAGAGGAGATCAGGGCAGGTGCTGAGGCGCCAAGCAGACCCCCCAAAACAGCCTGGTCAGGGAACAAGGCTAAAGCAAGATACAAGAAATGGGTATGCCCTACTGTTATGAACTAGTAATAACTGTAGGCTACTGGAGAAAGAGGAAGAGAGAGACAGAGAGAAAGAGCCAGGGAGAGTGAGAGAGAGAGAAAGAGAAGCAGAGACAGAGACAGAAAAAGAGAAAGAGAGCCAGAGAGAGAGAGACAGAGACAGAGACAGAGACAGAGACGGATTGCCCACCATACCAAAGAGCAAGAAGCAGGGCAGGCACAACCCCATGTTTTAGTCTAGACAGTGTGGAATAGCCCTCAAGGAAGTCGGAGGGGAAGAAATACCAAGTAGAGATCTCAGTATCTCCAAGAGGGGCCAAGGATACCCATTTTCACAAAAAGTACAGATGCTAGGTCTAGGGTACCATGAAAACCAATTTAAATAGGATCTCACGAACTTATCAACCTCTGGTCCCAGAACTTGTCAGTTTGTGATCAGAGAGTTGCACCTAGGGCTTCCTGCTTGTTAGGCTAGTGCTCTACCCGGTGGTTCTGTTTCAGGAGACAACGTCTCACCACGAGGCCTAGAATTTCGAGTCCTCTTGCCTCAGTCTCAGGAGTAGCTGGGATTACTGGCCTGCACCACCACAGCCAGCATTTTTATTTCCCCGAATGATTCCCCACCTTTCCAAATACATATTGCCCAGGAATTAAGAGCTACAGAACCATCCAGAAGCCACATTGATACTTCTCAGTGACGCACAGGCGGTGAACAGAAGCTAGCAATGAGTGCTAGGTACTGTGCCTGCTCTGATGTCAGATGGCTTAACGGTGTATGTGATTGATCCTTTGTGTCATTAAACACTCTTTCTAAGTAACCTGTCTTTTCTTTCTCATTAGTGACTTTGGTTCAATAAGCTGGTGGTAACATTTATAAAACTAGTGTGGAGCCTCCCTACACACACACACACATACACACCCATACACACACACACCACCCATACACACACACACACACACACACACACACATACCATTTAACCTGTCAATAGCTGTCATACAATAGGGATTTCCACACAATAGGGATTTCTCTTATCTTGTCCCACGTTTGTTTTGTTTTTTTTTTTATGGGCACTTTATAAATCTCTTATCTGTCTTTCTTTCTGTCTACCTAGTTATTAGGCTTACCCAGAGAACCTGGGTTTCTTGAGATCAACCATCATTGTCTAGTTCATCCACTGATAATCCCAAAACCAGTACCTAGAATATAGAAGCTGCTTACGAAATATCTGCTAAATGCTGGATGAATTGGTTCTCTTTCCTTCATGGGCCAAGGTAATAGGGTTTGGGTAGGTAGGGGAGACAGTAGATTAGAGTCCATACATTGAAAGACATGCTAAAGCCCTTGGCAGTCAACCACTTTCCAATGGAAGGCTATACATCCAAGAATAGTCAGGCAATGTGAATTGGTGTTGAAAAATGTAGAAGAGGACACAAAGTTGGGTAGGGTAGGGAAAGCAGGTAGAAACTGGAAGAGTTGGGGGAGGGGTCGATATGATCAGAACACATTGCAAGAAACTCTCGAAGAAATTGGTTTGGTTTTGTTTTGTTTTGTTTTTTAAGGCTGGCAAGGTAGTAATGATCAGATTTTAACCCTGTCTCCCTTAGCTCCAACCTTATCACATTCTTGTCCTTGGTAATGAAAGCACATGCAAAGTGTCCCCTTCCTTCCACTGTAGTGACTTTCTCTTCAGTTTCCTACACACCTCGGGGATATTCCTCCACGTTAACAACACTTCAAAGGCCACCACGGATGTCATTCTACCTACACCAGACAGTTTTTTAATGCTTATGTTTCTCAGACTTTATACTCACTCTTTAAAATTTTCTCCTTAGCTTTTCTTCTTGCCTCTGAGTTTGACTCTTCCAAGTTCCCTTGTAGGCTGCCTGAACTCTGTAATTGCTCTGTAATTGCAAATTACTTATTACCAAAGAGCACGGCTCTGTGTCCTGTCTTCTCATTCTGCATCATTCTTTAACACTAGCCATGACTATGACTTTACCAGAGACTATATATTAATCTTCTCTGTGTTAGCTACTTTTTGCAACTGGGGAAAGTATCTGAGAGACAGAAGTTTAAAGAATTTAAAAGAAATATTCTTCTTGGCTCATAGTTTCAGACCTGAGCCTGAACAGGTACTCCCTGATGTTCTGACCCACAGTTCCATCTGCCTATAATTTATCTCTATTCAGTGCCTCATAAGCATCTCACATCCAATATATCTTCTCTCCCCTAAGCGTAATGTCACTTTCCATATGGGTACTCAAGCAACAAGTTAGCTATCACCTGTGACTTTCCCTCTTTTACATCCCACAACTAGCCAGTTACCATGTGAAACCATATCATTCTTGAATCTTTCTTCTCCATCTCTCTACAGTCAACTATGGATTTCTCTTCTCACCTGTAGTGTGGTCAGTTCTATGCCATTTATCTCCCATTATGAGACATTATCTGTAAAATGATTTGTCTTAAATTTCTATCGACTTTTCCATAACCTTGACATAAAATCCAAACTCCTCAGAAAGGCGTACAAAGCTCTCATGATGTGTCTCTGCCTGTCCCTCCACTTCAAACTCTACCAGATTCCATTTTGCAACAATATTTAGCTTTAGTTCTTCCTCTTATGCCCCTACCCCTCCAATACCCTGACAATTAGTTCCTACTTACCCACCTGGATTCCATGTCACCTCTCCTGATGACATACCTCAGGGTATAGTTCTTCCATACACTCACTGCCCCCTACTTTATTTTGTTCAATTTCCCAACTAAATTATTGGCTTCATGGGAAAGAGGTCATTCCCAGAAGAAATAATAATGACTGATTCTCAAGTACTCCAGTATACACTGAATGAATGAATGTCCTTAAGTTTGGAATCAGTACATGGAGGTCAAGGATAGATCTATTGGAGGAAGGTGGGTATCTGTCATTCTTTTGAGACACCTATTATTTGTACCTTTCTCCACTGCCTAGAGTATTTCTCATGTGGGATTTCAGGAAGGCAACAGAGCCTACTCAAGTCAAGGATGCTGAAGATAGCTAGCTCAACATTCCATTCTTTTCCATTTCTATGTCATTGGCCCTTACTGGAACTCCTCGGTAAGATTCTTGGCCCATCACCAAGACTGAATGAGAAGCTACCAGTTTAAGGTAAGTAGAATTGGGAACTCTGCCCATTAAGTAAGTTTGTATTCCCATGCCAGCAACAATAGAGATGCTTATATAATAGGCAGTAGAGTCCAAGGATTCAGTGGCAGTGTGGGCACTTTCAGTGGCGATATAGCTCTCTTTCTAGGCTGGTTCTGCAGCATGGTTTGAGGTGGTGTCCCGGATACTGACCCCAAACCTATTTCTCCAGCATCCTGATGATTCTGTCCTTGTTTCTTATGACTACAACACCTGACCAATACTCAGAATTCCAAATGGACAGCTTTTAACCAAAATTTAACACAAAGCAACCTAGGTAAATTTCCAGGGCCCTCAAAACCTGAATAGTCCCAAGTGGGAGCAGGTGGCCTGTTTGCTCAAGTGCCATCTGGCCTGGATTTTAGCCCTGTCCTTTCTTGAAACAGGATGTAATAATAGATCTGATTATGCCTTGGGGACCTAGTGTGACTTTCTTTTAAAATAAGAAAAAGATCCCAAGTGTGTGTCATAGTCAAGGCCCGTGTGTTATCTAGTACACTGTGAGCTTAGTACCAGGTGAAGCAAATAGGGAAAAGTTGGGTCCAGTCAGTCTTCTGGAAAGGAGGAATCACTGAGGTGAAACGGCTTGGTTTGTAAGCCAGGGAACGAAGCCAGGGAGAAAGAGAAGCCCAGACCTTGTCTGTCAGTGTCTTGAAAGCTAGCTTATTAGAGGATGCTGAAGTTGAGTGACAAGGAGGGATAGTGGCTTTACAAAGGTGGCCTTCAAGTTCTCTCAGCTGGGAGGAGACAGAAAGGAGGACACAGCAGGGCCCACTTTGTATCCTCTATGCTCAAAAGTATCTGCTATGCTCTCATCCATGAGAAAGTACAAACCAGAGCCCAGAATGGTAGGATATGCCTGTAATCCCATCACTTAGGAGGCTGAGGCAGGAGGATTGTGAGTTTTATGTCAGCAAGACCCTGTCTAAATAAAATAAAACAAAATAACCAAAACCAAGTGCAGACCAAAGTGTCAACACTTCTCAAAGTTTTGAACAAATAGAACCATACCTTTTGTAGCAATCATTGCCTGCGAATATAGGAGTTTTTATATGAGATACACACACCTCTTATCTTTGTATAAGATAACAATTAATGCTGTGAGCTTTGTTTACCATGTATGGTCTGGTCAATGTGTTTGGCAATATCTAAACATGTATGTTTGTGTACACACAGGTATGTGGTAAACACATGTGTATATATGTACACAGGTGTGCTCTCACATATGGGCATGCACATAGAGGTCAGAGGTTGATGTCAGGGGTCTTCCTCAATTGCTCTCCACCTTGTTTTCTCAAACAAGGTCTCTCACTGAGCATATAGCTTACATGCTGGTATGTCGGGCCATCAAGCTCCAGGAACTCACCTGTCTCTAACCTCTTCCCCCAGACCTGAGGCTACGGACACATACACTACCATGCCTGGCTTTTATGTGGGTGCTGAGGATTTGAACTCAGGTTCTCATGGTTTTGCAACAAACTATCCACTGAGCCATCTTCCCAGCCCGACTCTTGCATTAAGTTAATTTTTAGCAGCATACAAACAAATGGATTTAATTGTGACAGTTCCATACATACATGCTATGCTTTGCTCTTATTTGTCCCTCCCCCATGTGCCTATCACCATGACCATTACCACCACTGTTGCCGGTCCCTTTCCTCTAAGTAGTTCCCTTTCTGTTTTCAGGACATATATATTTCCATTTTCTTCTCTCTCTCTCTCTCTCTCTCTCTCTCTCTCTCTCTCTCTCTCTCTCTCTCTTGATCTTTTTAATCTTTCTCCAAGTCCCTTTTCTACTTCAATGTCTCTCTCACATACTCACACACATATACACATTTATATATACATATGTATATATAAATTCTCTCATTCACATATGAGAGAAGACTTAGCCATGTAAATCAAACATTATATAGCACAATGCTACCCTGGAAGTACAAAGCTGACCCTATAAAGTATCTAATTCAATAGATAGGTATGTCATTATCATAAAGGTGGTAAAAAGGTAATAAATAATAGATGTCAATTTATACACATAGAGACACATCAACATGTGCATACACAAATATATGAACACACACATGCTCATATATGTAGAGTGGGCTCTTCATGCACACACCCATTGAGGGGAACCAGCTTCTAAAAGCAGTTGAAACTTTGACCTAACAGAAAGAGCCCTGAATGCTATCTTGGGGCCACTGTGAGAAGACACTGTAAATCCTAGCCTCAACACTGGGATTTTTAACAAACAAGTAGGGGTTGTATAATTCAATTTTTTATAATTGAATAACAATCACATTTCATCTGAATTGGAGCATCTGAGACACAAGTGAGTTTTGCCAGACATCACAACTGTAGTGTGTCTGTATTAACCATATGGATACTCTGTTTTTCTTACAACCCATCATATCTGGAAAAATTCACTAGCTATCCTCTCTTAAAGTTATTCAGTCAAAGATAATACATAGGCCTAGGGAGTATGAAAAATGTTTCTTAACAAGGGCTTGGATGTGATCCCTAGCTACAGATTTGAGACAATTCCTGCTCTTGGAGGCCAGGCATGAATTCAGAGCCAATTTAGTGACAGTTTAATGTATCTGACGACATTTTCACTGCCAAGGGAAGGGAAACACATATTTCAAAGGAAACCAACCATCTGAACCAAGTCAGCAAATGTATAGACTTTGTGGTTTGACCTTCTCAAAGTTGTGTTTACCACCAAATTATCTCCAAGCTAAGCTTAGATGGTATGAGAGAAATCCTTGAGAAGAAACTGGCTGTCCTTGTGGTAATAGTTCTGGTTTGGGTCTCTGAATAGAGCTATCAGTAATAGAATCAGATGTGACTGACAGATCCTCCAAGCAGGAGGGTCTTTGTTGCTCTATGACAGTAAAGCTACAGCATTGTCCTCTGCTTCAACCCCTCCCATCAGTTCCCTCAAGATGACTGCCACTGGGAGACATTTTAAAAGCTCATTTTTCATCTGCTTCTCTCCAGTGAACACTTCTTCACTGAGTTACACTTTCCTAGTGCCACATCTACAATCAGGGGGTAGGGGGCACTTCTTTTTTAAGATGGGAGGAAAATCCTTCAGGAAACTGAATTAACTTAAAAGATTCAGAACTATAAAGCCAAACTTGGAAACTTCCTGTCTATTGTCCCTTCCCCAAAAAAAATTTCAGAAAAGGTAAAATTGGACTCCGAATGTTTAAGAAATGGTCTTGAGAACCATTTAGCAATATGAGACTAGAGTCCAGGGTTTCTGGATACAAAAATCCAAGATTCTTTTTCCTTTATCAAGTGCTTTGGAATAGCCTTGAGTGTCAACTTAGGCAGGCTATACTACCAAGGTATTTAATCAAACAGTAATCCTGGATTGCTAGGGAGGTCATTTGAAAGGAGGATAAAGTCTACCATCAGTTGGCTTGAAGAAAGACTGCAGTCAATAAACTAAGTGGATATCATCTGAACAATTATAGGCCTTCAGAGCAATCAGCAAGGTTCTGAAAGAAGAAGAGAGCACTCTGTGTCAAGGCAGCAGGACTTAGTAGTTTGTAGGGGGCAGTACTGCACTGTAGATTTTGACCTTGTTAGTCCCAATGAGTATATGAGTCAACCCTTTAAAACACCTCTACCTCCCTTTCTCTGTGATACACAGAGAGACAGAGAGACAGACAGATATACACACACACACATATATACACACACACACATACACACATACATTTTCTATTGATTCTGTTTCTTGAGCGAATTCTGAGTTACAAACACTAAACTATCAAGCCAATAAGAATATGTGGCCACTCCAGAGAACATGTTGCATACTCTAAGTATTTGTTGGATAAAAGAATGATTGGGTGGAAATCTTTCTGACTTGAGTCCTACTCAAGTAATGCCAATTTTTACTGTGAATACACAGCAATTAACTGTGTAGAGATGGCTCCACGAGCATATCCATGAGAACCCTTGCAGTGGGTGTCAGTACTGAGACGCTGGAGAGAAAAGGCCAGAGACTCTCCAATCGTGTGTTCTTGAAAAGAAGCCAAGTTCAACTCACCCTTAGTAGGTCATTCAACAGATAGCCTTGAAAACTTGCAACGGGGAGTTTGCCTGGGACCTATGTAGGTACATGGCAAGCAGGTCTATCCAGACCATGCAAAACTGAAAAGCAAAAGGATCTATGATTTGACTGCTGCCACCAAAAGTCATATTGAAGTTGAGGGATTAAGAGATGGGGTTGGGGCCCAGGGAAATAGCTCAATGAGTAATGAGTTTGCTTCACAAACAGGAGGACTAGAATTTCCATCTGCAGCAGCCACATAAATGCCAGATGAACGTGGTAGCTTACCTGTGATCCCAGACACTTGGGAATTAAATACAAGGGGATCACTAGAGCAAGGTGGCTAGCTAAACTAGCTGAATCCATGCTATGGATTCATGTGAGAAACCCTGTGTCAACATGTAAGGTGGAACATGTTTGATGAGGATACTGGATGTCACACACCCATATCCACACCTGTGTGAACACACACACACACACACACACACACACACACACACACGCATGCATGCATGCATTCATACATAACAAAAAGAGAAATGAAACCAGGTAAGGCCTTTGAGAAGTTGTTAATCCATCTGGGCTCTGCTATCCATCTGCCTGGATGGATATATTCCCGGGTTATTTTCAAACTGGGACAGTTACGAAAACTAATTTGGCGTGTGTGTGTGTGTGTGTGTGTGTGTGTGTGTGTGTGTGTGTGTGTTCTGTTTGCCCTGTGGTATACAACAGCACCTCAGAACTCCATATGAAGTCCCCATGAGTGAGCAGGGTGTCACCTATGTGTTCCCTTGACCCTAAGCTTTCCAGCCTCTAGAACTATAAGATAAGTGCAGCTTAAAATAAGCTACTCAGCCTTAGGTGGCAGTTTGTAGCAACTGAATGTGGATTAGGGCAGAAAGTCTCTTTAGATTGGAGCACTGGTGATAGCAACTGAGTGGTGAATTTTTGATACTAACCAAAACAACAAGTTGGAAAGAAAAAAAAAGAGTCGAGAGTAATAAATTTGAGGCTGTGATAAGACTCTGATATATAATCAAACTCAAGTCCATGGCAAATTCACTGGGTGGGAAGGAAAAAAATGCTTACAACCATATAAATGCCTTTTGCCCAACTGCAGAGATAAGTGCCATTTGACTGCTTACTGACTTTTATTGTTGCTGTTCTTTGCCTGGCTGCTGGCCTAGTAACAACAACTCAAAGGCAAAGCCACCACTTTGTTCTTCAGAGTGAGTGTCCTAGGGCCTAACAGCAAGGGCTGTCCCAGCTCAATCTAAGGACATGAGGAACGAACACAAACTTTAAAACTTCAAAGTTCGACTTGACACCAATTACTGAAAACACAGAAGAAATGACATATTGATAGTTTTGTTTGAAATTTGTTTTTGCTGAGTCAAACCCTCTTTCCTTATTACAGACATCCTTCTGTATCCACAGGGAACATATTCTAAGCTGACCCATACTCACCAAAACCCAAAGATGTTCAAGTGCCTTATTTAATGGACATAATATGTGCACATAATCTATCCAGTCCACCCATAAAGATGATTTTAAGTCTTATTTGGTTACTTATTACTGAACGCAGTGTAGATCTATGAAAGTCTAGTGTGTTGGCACATACTGTAGTCTCAGTACTTTGGAAGTTGACTGGGAGGATACCAAGTTTGAAGCCAGCCCGGATTACATAGTCAGACTCTGTCTCAAAAAGGAAGAAGAGACAAATTTGGGGGAGAAGAGAAAGAAATGGCACAGGAGGAGAATAAAAACAAAGAAAGGATGGAAAATAAGATGGAAAGAGAAGAATAAACAAAGGAATAAAGAAAAAAAGCAACACAAAAATAATGGAAATAAAAGGAAAGGAAATCTATATAAATAGTTGCTTTATTTACTCTTTAGGGAAAACCAACAAGGACAAACCTCTGTACCTGTTCAGGGCAGATGCAAACATCATGGACCTCAGTATACACTGAATGATCCTTGATGGGCTGAATAAATAGTTGCAGGATTGTGGGTTCTGAATGCTGACTGTCAGTACCCCTTAGCTTAACAGAAGCCCTTGACTAACTAGCCTTCCATTTTAGAAAGTAGTGTGTGTAAGTACGGATTACATATTTCATACTTCAATCAGATTAGACAAAAACATCTAGTTATGGGCATCAAGTTCTCTTCAAATCGGGGAATCCAAAAGGTTGAAAGTCCAGAATTATTAGAGAAAATGGTAAAAGCACTCCTGGCATCAGTTTCCCTCAAATAGCTCAGAGCCTTGCATGTGATCAGTAAAATAGCTCAGAGCCTTGCATGTGATCAGTATTAGTGTGTGCTTCTTGACCTACTATTAAACATGAGGAAAATATGACCCCTGTTTTCCTCTGTTTCTGTTGTATGTTTTTTCTAAAATGTTTAAAGTCCTATACAAGTAGTTGCTCTTTCTGAAACAGTCCTGGAACCATAAAAGCTACTATACTCATACAGAAAAACTGAAGCATAGAGAGTTTAGTTCATATCAGGCAACAAATTGACTAGGGAGTTGAAAAGCACATTTTCTTCTGGCTGAGTTCACTTGAGAAGGAAATTTTCTAAGTCTTTCACCTTAAGCCTGGTGGAGGCACAGTTTATTCTTCCAGAGAAAAATTATCTTGACTTCTACCCCTTCTAAACAATCTTAAATTATTTCCATGAATTTCTAGAAAAAGGAATAGATCATAAAGACATCAGCAGTACTGAGCAAAGGCTAAATGGTAAGAATTATAAAAATGAGAAGTTCTGTATCATAAGTCTTTCCCTTCATTTTGGTTTATTGGCTGATTCATCTTTTCATATATTCAAAAATATTATAGAATTACTAGAGAAATGGCACAGCAGTTAAGAGCATTAGCTACTCTACCAGAGGACCTGAGTTTGATTCCTAGTACCAACATGGCAGCTCACAACTATCTGTAATTCCAATTCCTGGGAATCAAATGCCCTCTGCTGGCCTCCAAAAGCAATGCATATACACAGTGCACAGACATGAATGCAAGCAAAAGATTAATATATACACATAAAATAAAAATAAATTTTAAAAATATATATTATTAAGGTGCTGGAGGTGTGACTCAGTTGTAGAATATTTGTCTAGCACATTTGAGGCATGAGTTTGATACCCAGAACCATAAGACTGGTTTGCATCCCTCCCCAGAACCCATGAAAATGTTGGATGAACATGATAGCCCACTTATAACACTCACAAAATAGAATCCTACAAAATAGAGGACCCACAGAACAAATTGGCTAGCTGGATGAGCCTGTATGAGTAAGTTCTGGGTTTGACTAACAGACCTGTCATTGGCTAATTGGAGCAGTCTGTGTAGGTGAGTTCTGGGTTTGACTAATAGACCTGTCTCAAGGAGTAAGGTATGGAGCAACAGGAAAGATTCCTGATATGAACCTAGGGCCTCCAAATGCTCATGCACACATGTGTGAGGACACATATGAGCACACACATACAAACGCATATCCCATGTGCATGCATATGAACTATAAGTAAACAATATAATATTCATAAGACTATGCATTGTTTTATGTCAAAAAATGGAACCTCTTTGTAAAGTCAGTTTGTTGTTTGCAAATTGTAGTTTGTGATGGTTGAAATAAGAAGGTCCTCACAGGCTCATATGTTCGAATGTTTGGTCCACAGTTAGCGGTACTGCTTGAGAAGGATTAGGAGGCCTTGTATATAGGATAGATAGATAGATAGATAGATAGATAGATAGATAGATAGATAGATAGATAGATAGATAGATAGACAGACAGACAGAGATAGAGACGGAGACAGAGACGGAGACAGAGAAGGAGACGGAGACAGAGACAGAGACAGAGATAGAGATAGATATGGTACCTCTTCACATCGATAGAGTGCATGACTCTTGATTGGCAATAAGTTAAAGGAGACCCAGATTCCTACCATTTTTGAGGATTTGATGTGTTTCCCTGTGTATTCACTTGTTTGTGTATGTATACATGTATCTGTGCTCATCCTTAGAAACACAACCTACCTCCTTTGAGTCAATCTCTCACTGTACTTGGAGCTCAGCTAAACTTTTGACAGGATTGTTAGCAAGCCACAGGGATCCTCCTGTCTCCACATCCCCAACCCTGGGATTTCACTTGTTCGACCATACTCAGAATTTTTAAGTGGGTCTTGGGGATTGAACTCAAGTTCTCATGCTTGCGAGGTGATCACTTTACCAACTGATTTATATCCTCAGTCCAAGATTTGAAATTTTAAGTTACATGGCCTGATTTCTTCCCCACAGGCAGGCAGTATCTGAGGAGGAATTTGTCCTTACAACAGACAATCAAATCACACCTGTGGTTTAGGTTCCAACTGAACTGTCATTTTCCATTTAAGAAGGCATGGTAGACACATACTGGATTTACAGAATGAGACTGTCCACACCTCCTGTCTCAGGCTCTGTGTCTCTAGTGGAGGCTTCCCTTCCTCTAACTGCCTCCACTTTCCAACCTCTCACTTCCCCTGGTGCAGAATTACAAAACCAACTGTCGAGAGCAGATTGGAAAAAGCGTTAAATCAACAAGTTGTATTTTCTTTGGAAAGGAAGAGCAGCGAGTGGAAAATGAACAACAGTTCAGGTCAGGTTAGCAGAGTCCTTAGCTGGAAAAAATCTTCTCCAGTTTCCCATGATGGATAGAGCACATTCACTCAGCTGCCCCCCTGTGGCTCCCAGAGCATAAGCCATGTTCAAGTTTCCAGCATATTCAGCAAGTGTAATGGTGGAACAAAAAGGGTCTCAGCTGAAGCATGACCCCCAGGTTATACAATGAAGACAGGAATTCCAGCTAAACAGATGCAGATATTCTCGGGTGGGGGTCTTGCCGATTACAATCTCCTTGGTAGTTCTTTGGTTAGATGGTCAAGAGTATTGCCTATAAAAACTCACATTTACTCTGTAAAAGTTGGAGTTAGGGTATGGCAAGGACATGGCTCAGTTGGTAGAGTACTTGCCCAGCATGCATGAAGGCCTGTGTCCAGTCCCCAGTGGCTCATAAACCTGGTCTGGAAGCACAGAGCTGAGATCTCAGTTCCATAGAGGTGCAGGAAGGAGAATCAGGAGCTCAAGGTCACCCTTGGCTAAGTTAGGAGTTCAAGACCAGCATAGGACTACACAAGACCCTGCCTTTAAAAAATAATGAAGAACAAGTACAAATGAGCCACAAAGAGACATTAGATATTCACCGTATGACTGGAAATATGTGCTACTCAGATATGAGACAACCTCTTCCTCTACACCTCTTTCCCTCTGACATGCCAGTCTTGGCTGGAATGGGTATCATTTTAAACTGAACTTTTAAGCAGCAGTAAATTTGTTTGAAAGCAGCGCTTTCAATCTTTGTTAAATCATACACTTGTGTCTTCTTTCCTGGTTTGGAATGTACATCCCTTCAGCTCTAAAGGGTCTGAGAGTTCCACATATTTGCTGTTCTCTGAAGTCTTCTATGGAAGATTTCCAAGAGCCAAAGCTGTACAGTGTAAATTTCATGGTTTTATGAGGACCATCCATTTTACTTCATACTGAGAGGAGCCAAGAAGCTGTTTCTCTTTTTTTCCCAGTTGGAACGCAATGGAATATCTGGCTTAGAAAATTCTTGACTGAGTGTATAGGTGTATCATGCACAAGCCTGTGCTATGCTTGACATCTTTTGAAAGTAGAAGTCTGGCATGAAAGATTGCCAGTGCTTGAATGGCATGGAGTGGGACCTGTCCTACCTCATTCAAACATCTGTGTCTGAGGTAGTAAAAGATGGTTGTTTTGCTTGGTACATGAAATGAAACCAGAAAACTTACAGTGATTGTGTGAGTTTCTAATTTGCTTTTGATTCAAAAAACTATGTCAGGAGGTTTCATACCTAGAATATATAAATAGTCATAAAAATTAAGCTCCAAAACCCAAGTAGTCCTATCAATAAATTGGCCAATAAGCTGAAGAGACAGTTTTCAAAAGAAGAAATACAAAGTAAGTGCTTGAAAAAGTACTCAATACCCTTAACCACCACAGAAAAGCACATTGAAGTTGCTTTGAGCCTCCATCTCACCCCAGTCTGATGGCTATCCTGAAAACAAATGGTAATGCTGGCAAGGATGTAGATGAAAGATGTCTTATACGCTGTTGGTGGAAGTGTAAGCCTATGCAGCTACAATGAAACTGCTGTGCAGGTTGCTCAGAAAACTAAAAACAAGACTACTGTATGACCCAGCTGGATATACTGTCTGAAAGCCACTAAGTCAACATAGCACACAGACACTTGCATGCCCATGTTTGTTGCTGCACTGCTAATTAATGATTGCTAGTAAAAGGAACTAGCTGAAATATCCATCAGCGGATGAGTAGATAAAAAAGCATGGTGTACATACACACATTGGAATTTTATCAGTCATGAAAAGGAACAAAATCATGACCTTTGTAGCAATGTGGATGGAACTGGAGATCATTGTATTAAGCAAAATAATGATTCACAAAGACAAATGCTCTGTTTTCCCTCACATGCAGACTCTAGTTTTAAGTGTGCCTGTGTGTGCATGTGTGTGCATGTGTGTGTATGTGTGAGAGAGAGAGAGAGAGAGAGAGAGAGAGAGAGAGAGAGAGAGAGAGAGATGAAATTAGAAAGAGGGATATGGGAGGAGAGGCAGAGGCCTTAAAGGAAAGAAGAGAGAAGAAAAAGCAGGAAGGACCACTACACTCACAAACTCACAGCCCCTGTGGTTGTCTGTCCACGACCTGGTCAGATCAAGCCAGTCAGCATTCTGTATGGAGTGGGAAGAGGTTCATAAGCCTCACCCCCATCTGAGAAGCTATGGACAATTCATGGTGTGGAGAAAAGAAAGTCATTTTTAAGGGAGTGGCCTGTGGGAGGTGCCACATGTCCCTTGCCCCACATTCAGAAATACATGGACAACACAAATTGGAGTTATTAAATTTTTATAAAAGAATGCATGAATTCCAGAAGAAATGAGGGCGGATCCCAGTTGGAGGTGGGGGAAGACTTGGGAATAAATATGATCAAAATACATTGTAAGAAATTCTAATAATTAATAATAATTAATAAAACATTATAACAATTAATAAAACATTTAAGTAAATAAGGAGAAGAGGAGACAAATAGAAATGGAGTGATGAAGTACACACACGTAGCATGCAAGCAGATGAAGTACATGTAGCATGCAAGCAGATAAAGTACATATAACATGCAAGCAGATGAAGTACACATAACATGCAAGCAGATGAAGTACATGCAGCATGCAAGCAGATGAAGTACATGCAGCATGCAAGCAGATGAAGTACATATTAACATGTGAACAGATGAAGTACATGTAGCATGGCATACAAGCAGATGAAGTACACATAACATGCAAGCAGATGAAGTACATGTAGCACGCAAGCAGATAAAGTACATATAACATGCAAGCAGATGAAGTACATATAACATGCAAGAAGATGAAGTACATGCAGCATGCAAGCAGATGAAGTACATGCAGCATGCAAGCAGATGAAGTACATATAACATGCAAGCAGATGAAGTACATGCAGCATGCAAGCAGATGAAGTACATATTAACATGTGAGCAGATGAAGTACATGTAGCATGGCATACAAGCAGATGAAGTACACATAACATGCAAGCAGATGAAGTACATGTAACACACAAGCAGATGAAGTACTTGTAACACACAAGCAGATGAAGTACATGTAACACACAAGTATATGAAGTACATGTAACACACAAGCAGAAGACGGCATGGTTTAGAAGATAGAAAGGACCCAGCAGGAGTTACATAGGAGAGCTGGGGAAGAAAGGTAGATAAGAAGAAGTCACCACAGCATATACATATATTTAAAATGCCGTCATGAAGCCAATGACTCAGTGTGTCAACTGGAAAATTTATTAAAGGTCACATCAAATCATATGTTCAGCAGGAAGCATCCCTGACAGGGCACTTGCTTTTATATGCTAGCTTAATATTCTTCAGACCCATTAGAAAAAGATGAATATATCATTCTAAAAAGAATCAAGGAAATAAGTTTGTACAAAAAAATTAATATGTAGCCTGACAGAGTTTCTCCAATGGTACTGCCTTTGTTAGGTTTTGTTCCTGGGATAAAAGACTCTAACAAAAAGCATCAGCGGGAGGAAAAAGTGTGCTTCATCTTACAGTTCCATGTAACCGTTCATCACTGAGGAAATTCAGGGCAAGAACTCAAGGCAGGGACCTGGAGGCAGGAAGTGAAGCAGAGACCGTGGAAAACATTTGTTGGCTTGTTTCCTGGCTCACATACCTTTGATACAACCCAGGCTCACTGTTCAGGAACTGCTCTGCCCAGAGTCGGCTGAGCCCCCCTACTTTAATTAGCAAAAGAAAATACGCTGATGACATGCCCACATGCCAATCTGATCTTTACTTGTATGTGGATGTATGTTTCTGCGCATGTGGTGGCACGTGTGCATGCTGGTATGTATGCATGTACAAGAGCATACACATGTGTGAGAACATGTATGTGGAAGCCAGAAGTGAACATCAGGTGTCATCCCAAGGTGTCTCCTTTGCTTTTTCAGACAGGTTCTCTCACTAGCCTGGAACATGATGACCATACTAACCCCAGGAACCCACCTGTCTCTCCCCCGCTGTCACTGGGATTATAAGTGAGCACCACCATGACTGTGAGCACCACCATGCCTGTGAGCACCGCCATGCCTGTGAGCACCGCCATGCCTGTGAGCACTACCATGTCTGTGAGCACCATCATGCCTGTGAGCACCGCCATGTCTGTGAGTACTGCCATGCCTGTGAGCACCGCCATGCCTGTGAGCACCACATTGCCTGTGAGCAACACCATGTCTGTGAGCACCGCCATGCCTGTGAGCACCGCCATGCCTGTGAGCACCACCATGACTGTGAGCACCGCCATGACTGTGAGCACCGCCATGACTGTGAGCACCACATTGCCTGTGGATTAAACTCAACTCCTCAAACTTAAACAGCCAACACTTGACTAACTAAGGCATTTCTCTGGTACCTACTTGTCATTTTTTTTTATGGAGAGAACATCTGGCTTGGTCTGTCCAACTCTTGGCAGTTAATTCCCAGAGTCTATGATGAGACAGACATTCTAACTTACACACTTGGCTCTTCAAAATTTATATCAAGACTGTGTTTTGGATAAAGGGGACAAAAGCAGAGAGCTGTCTCAAAGGCAGCAAAGCCAAGGTCCATGCCCTGATAAACAAGGAATGCCCGAGTCACTGCATCTTTCCTTGGGTCACTGTGAGACTGCAGGGATGGCCTGGTTGCTGTTCTATGTCTGACTGCAAAACCAACTTGTTCCAAAATGCAATGGTCATTCTAAGGTGGACCCTGTTATCCTGCATTTTCACATAAGTGACTTTTTTTTAGTTACAATACACCAAGACATGACTTCCCTAGCCACAATTATTCCCTCTTCTGTGTCAGACTGGTTACCGCCATACGGAGAACTAGATAAAAACCATTGCTATATACTTTCTCAACCATGAAAAGTACTCTAAAACCTTAGTCATTTGCAGCCTTTCTTTTCTTATTCTATCTGCAGTACCAAGATGTTGCAGGACAAAGCACTACCAGACATGTAGGAAGGGTGCAGTGTGGGGTGGAAACCTGTCAATCTTCTACTAGTTGCCCCACCTTCCAGTCTTCTCAAGGCTCCTCCCTTGTTTGCAAGCCATCTGGAACTTAAGGGTTCCCATACTCTGCTGATATTGCCGGTTTCCACATCTGTCTCTCCCTCTAGAATGCAAACAATTTAGGGGGTTGTCCATTCATCTGTAGTGCTGTGTTTCTGCAGAGGGACATCGCAGCAACTTTCAGTTAAAGCAATAAACAGAAGCATTTCTGCACTCTGTATGATTCCACCAATTATGAGAGGCTTCACCTGTGAGACAGACCACTAACAGAACATAATGGCTCCCAACTATAGAACATGTTCCAATTGTAAGCTTTTTACCTTGATTTGAAGCATGAAACAGGAAAGAGACACATGCAAAAACTATTGACACTAAGAATGGTGGTGCATGCCTTTAATTCCAGCACTTGAGAGGCAGAGGTAGAGGCAAAGAGATCTCCATGAGTTCAAGGCCATTCTGGTCTACATAGTGAGTTCTAGGCCTGCCACAGCTACATAGTGAGACACTGTTTCAAAAAAGAAGGAAGAGGAGGGGGAAGGAACAGAGGGGGAGGAGAAGCAAAAGGAGGAGGAAGAAAAGGAAGAAGAATTAAAGTCTAGTTAATATCACTTATTGTTTCCAGATAACTTTTTTCTTTTTCTTTTGTTTTTTTTGGTTTGGTTGGTTTTTGGTTTTGGTTTTAGGTTTTGAGACAGGGTTTATCTGTGTAACTGTCTTCATTGGCTATCCTAGAACCCACTTTGTAGACCAAGCTGGCCTGGTACTCACAGAGATGCACCTACTTCTGCTTCCTGAGTGCTGGGATTAAAGGTATATAGACCGCCATGCCCGGTGGTCAGATAGCTTTTTAAATAAAAAACAAAGATTCATGTTTGTGTGCTTGCACGTATAGTGTAGGGGATAAACTCAGACTGTTAGCCTTGGGCAACAAGTGCCTCTAATGCTCGGTCATCTCTCTGGCCTGCATCACTTTTTCAGTAGAGACGCAAATGTTTTTCTGTTCCCCAAATCAACCCTTTTGCTTCTACTTAGTTTATACATTCATGACTCTCAGCTTTTCCACTCAGACTAGGTTCTGTTTCAGAAATGACCCTCCTTCCCCTCTGATCACCAGGGTAACAAAAGACGCCCGGGGGATATCTGTCTTTATTTCAGGTTGTTATATTCTAAAGCTGAACTTCAGAAAGAATGAAAGTATTATTTATGATCACTACCAAAGCAGCTTCCAGAAAGAGGATCAGTACACCTAAAGGGGAAATACATCAGCCACCAGGCAAGGCTGTAGTAAAGCTAGCTCATTCATCATCTACTTAGGGGAAATGCGTCACTGAAGACGTGACAGGTCACAAAGAAGCCACTGGCACTTTTAATCAGAAGTTCCCCCCACGGCCATCAGCAAAGCTTTGTCTCTGACAGAACATGAAAAATATCTCTTTCCATAGAGTTACATACCTGCCACCGAATTAATTTTTAAAACTAATAATTATAATCATGCATACATAGGCATTTATAAATATACATTACAGTGCTGGGGATTGAACCCAAGGTTATCTAGCCCAGTTGCTACATTTACATGTACTGTACATTTTTATAAATACACATCATATACACGTATGTGGAGCTCTAATTGAAAAGGAAGTGACATCATATAGGACTATCTGGTTCTAAGTCCTCAAGCATTACATATCAGGAATAGAAGCACCTTCTGTTCCCAAGGGTGGACTTGGGAGTTGGAGAGAACTCGACTCTAACCCTGAGCCTGCCATTTCCTCCCTCTGTGGCCTTGGGAACCTCCCTGGGGTTAGATGGATGAGAACCTCTGTGTAATGTGTTAAGAAAGGCTGGCAGAAGGTAGGTGCTCTATGCAGATGAGCTCTCTGCAATGGAACCACACAAGCGTCCACTCACCTCCTCTTTGCACACTCTCCGCCCCTTAATTTCATTTGTTTTCATCCTTCCCAAGGTCAGCATCTGCTTCTGCCTGTAGCATCCCCTACAGCTCCTTTTATGACTGACCCCAGAACCGAGGTACTGTACCGGCTTCTCAACACTAGTCCACTCCAGAATGAAATCCGGTCCACGACATAGCTCTGCACAAAATCCCCGAAGCTCCCGCAGGTCAACATCTTCCTATAGCATCCCAGGCTCCCTTCTGCTGGTCTTTGTACCTTTTTAGGCAGTTCTCCAACTTACAGTCTCGTTTTCAATCACTCTGATACACCTACTCCTAAGCTGTATTCAGTGTCTATGAATGGTCTGTAGTCTTGATCACGTGTCTCCCTAGTCACACTGTCCTTCTCTTATGTTTTAACTACCAAGGCTTAAGCAGGCAAGATGGCTAGGTAAGTGAAGGCACTTACTACTTGCTACCAACCCTGATGACCCAAGCTTGATTCCTGGGATCTGCATGGAGAAGTGGAGAATGGACTCCCATTGTGTTTCTCACTGGCTCTTGTGAAATGTCAGCCCCTTGTGTCACAGGAACCATTAAAACAGAAGAACAGACCAAGTCTTTCTAATTACTGCTAAGTTCAGCCATGGAGGGTGGAGGCTGGGTTGCTGCCCTCCCTCCTTGACAGAATGTATGCTTCTAGCTTATCAAGGGGGTGTAGCTTCATTTCTTGACCACGTAGCTTATGTGAACTTGGCCATGGTGTGTACTCAGATCTGCTACAAACATCTCAATCTATACATGGATATGCACAGAAAACTAAACGGTTATTTTGGGTTTTGTTGGTTGTTTAGGGGGTTGACTTAACGATACTAACAAAAGCAAATTAATGCTGTTAAGACAGGGTTTGGTGAAATCTTCTGTGCAATTTTAGGATACCAGAATTCAAAGAGTAAAGTTAAACTTAATCATTTGTGTTTTGTTTCCCAGCAGTTCTAGGGATAGAATCCAGGTCCTGGTACATTCTAAGCAAGTATCCTACCACTGAGCTATGCCCCTAGATCACTTAATATAGTACTGTGTTAAATTCACTCACTTAATATAGTGCTATAGACCAGTGGTTCTAACCTGTGAGTCATGATCTCTTTTTGAGGTCAAATGACCCTTTCACAGGGGTCATCTAAAACCATCAGAAAACACATGTACATTACAATTCATACCAGTAGAAAATGTTCAGTTATGAAGTAGCAATGAAAATAATGTTATTGTTGGGCGTCACCACACCATGAGAAACTGTACTAAGGGGCTCAGCATTAGGAAAGCTGAGAACTATAGCTACAGACTGCCAAACAGAACTATCTTTTAAATTATGTTTTAACTCTATCTTTGCTATGAGGCAAGTTGTAATTTTTATTACTAAAAAGACTCCTTAGTCCAAGTAAGCAAATCAGACAAAAAAAAACCTTATTATTTAATAAACTAGCTGAGAAAAAAGCTTTAAATCAGAACATCGTATTAACGAATACTGAAAACCTTTCAGGCTCTTTAACTCTGGTCCTAAATTACTTGGGCAAGAAATTACCAGCACCAACAACAAAATGCTTAAATAACATTTGTGGGGTTATACCCTTTAGAAGACTCTTTCTCAACTGCCCCTCTTAATTGGGATTGCCAAGGACTATGAAATGGTGTGTACATCTCAAACAAATCAGAATATTCAAAAACTAAAATCCAAAAATGCCAAAACAAAGTCAAGAAAACAGTAACTCAAGACCAAGTCCCAGGAGGGCAGGGACGCCAGTTTTCAAATTCCTTCTCTTCCTGTCTTTAAATCTTAAAAATTAGAGAAGCATCCGTTTTATGAATACCATTTTCTACCAGTTCCTTTCTGCTCTGTACATAGGGCTGCTTATCATTTCCAGCTTCCCCCATCACTCCCAATTTTCCCGACATGATACATCCTAACCACTAAAGACAGTTTCTGAAATTCCATAGTCAGACTTCATATTGGAGATTTAGTACATAGACAGCTATAGATCAGTTTTTTAAGTATATGTGTTACATGTATATATTGCACATATATATAATGCACAGATATATGCAATATATATGTATATATGTGTACATGTGTATATGTGTATATATATACATATATATTGCATATATCTTCTGATCTTTTGTTTGTTCAGATGCATTATAACCAGCTCATTAAAGTCTTGTTGGCCATTGTCACAGCTCCTGGGTTCTTTGTCATGTCTCTCTTTACATCTTCAGAGAACACGCTGAGAATTTAAGAGGCTTACCACGCTTCCTCTCACTAGCGAGAGAATTCCTTGTGTCTTATATAGTAATGAATTTAAACAAGGATGTTTTCCAGAGAGTTTCTAAAATAAAAAATAGAACGTTCCCTAACACAGCCCCATCTGTAACAGCATGGGGGAAGCTCACTCACCTTTGGCGTGTCAATAATTGATGGTCTAGGGATGGACGTCTGGAAAGTAACGGCTTCACAGTCTGGTTCGTCATTCAGGGACCTGAGCGAATCCTCCGGGGTCTCTGCAGGCTGGACAGCGGTGTGTCTGCTGTTACTGCCATTCGCGGTGCCGTTTTGCTCCGAGTGCATACCAGAATCTTGCCTTTTCTCTGGAGCTCTTTCTTCTACCTTTGGGTGACTTGGATGTCTGCCTGCTTTGGCCATGGGTTGGACATAGATGGCGGAGTGAGTATCCGTCGAGCTGGACTGGTCAAAGGTGGCATTTTCCCTGGTATTCCCAAAACAGGTCAGCAGAGCTGAGCATGGGAAGGAGTGCATCCTTCGAGACGGGAGCTTCAGGCTTTTGGTGAGCCTCGATTTCCACGTGGACATGGCCTGCGGCGACACATGGCAGAGTTCAACAGAGAAAAGGAAATCTTCCAGGGGTTTCCTTCTAGTATTCTTTTCGGTGCCTGAAGAGGACACTCTAGTGACTGTTGCCCCTACGTAGAAGTGGAGATGGCAAGGCCATCCTCTCAGGGAGTCTCTCAGCATCTAGGCCAGCTTGGAAGGATCCATCCTGGGGGATTTCACGCTCTTCCTTCCTATCTTGCTGTCAGTAGCTAAAGAAGCCTCTGTGAGGCAGGCAGTTGGCTCAGGTTACAGTCCCCAGCAGGGCAGCCGCTTCAGGGTAAGGTAGTGCCAAGGCAATAGACAGCTGCTTCAGGTTACCTTGGAGGCATAAAGATAATGTAGCCTGTTAGCACCCGCCATAACAGCGTCAGCCTGTGTATCAATAACATCATAACAGCCGCAAAACCTTCTACAGTTTCCCCCTTCAAATATTTATTCCCCCCAAACAAAACAGAAACCACCCAGTTATCTACGGCAAACGAAGACCCTGTGAGAGGCCACAACCCTGGCACCTGCTTCATTATTAAAATAGAAGGCTGGATATTTCATCCAGAGAGATCCACGTTTGTACCTAAGGTCGTGAAGACTTTTCTGGATCATTCCTGAACCTTTCCCCAGTACAGTGGCCTGGCTTCAGGGTTCATGTTGGATCTGGTAACTATAAGTGAATGTTTCCTTATCATCGATTGTCTAATTGTTTTTTAAACAATACCAAAAAAAAAACACACTAGCAATTAAAATTTTTATCCAACTGAAGATACTGTGCATGTGCAGAGTGATATTCAATAGGGCATTATGCACTGCATAATTTTTAAAAATCAATTTCTATTCATATAGACCCTACCACTTTTCAAACCATTTGTATGGGAATGGAGCTGAGGGTGGTGGCAGATGCCTCTAACCCCAGAACTCAGGAGACAGAGGCAGGAGAATCACACCAAGTTCAAGGCCAAAGTAGGCTACATAGCAAATTCTAGACTGACTACAGGTATTCAGTGAAAGCCTATTTCAAAAATAATTAAATGCCAATCATAATAGTAAGTTCTAAGAATTTTTCTCTAGCCAAACATCTGCTAGGAATGTTCTAGAACTGAAGTACTATAATGATTTTGTTGTGAATAGAGACTTCTGGATCAAGGTTTCAGGATATATTACCAATTCCAATTTATTTATTTATTTTTTACTCTTTTCTTTAATGTCAAACTATATTCCTCACCTGAGACAGAAAATAATAATAATAATAATAATAATACCCAATTTACAGAGTCAGAACCTCTTTTTTTAGATTTATTTATTTATTATGTATATTGTGTTCTACCTGCATGAATGCCTGCAGACCAGATGGTTGTGAGTCACCATGTGGTTGCTGGGAATAGAACTCAGGACCTGTGGAAGAACAGCCAATACTCTTAACCTCTGAGCCATCTCTCCAGCCCCTTGCAGCTGAGTCTTTGAAATTTCAACTGACTAATGGCAAATTATGCCACCAGGAAGGTCTGGATGAAAATTCAAAGTGCCTCCTGGACACAGCATCAAACGCAGACTTTATTTTAGCGTTCACCGAAAGTTTGAAATGGGAAGATGCCACTTGCAGAAAGGTCACCACATAACTCCTGCAGCAGGTGCCCTGGGGGCTAGTGCTCCTCATTCTCCTGCTATAACATGGTGCGTAGCCTGACTCTCCCTCCTGGGGGGAACAGGAAGTCCATGCATGTCTTCAGCAGCCCCTCCATCCCTGGGGAGCCTGGAAATTGTTTCATCTCTCACCTGCTCCTCCACTACAATCAGTTTGAGCACAATCACTCCATGCTGCCTTCAAAGTACTTATAGGTAAGGGCGGCTGTGATGTTTAACAAGGATTTCGAAAGCTTGTCAATAACAGGAAGAAACTGAAGACAGTGCTTACATCCAGTTTTATTTGTTTATTCATTCAAGTGCAAGTGGAACACTGCCTAAACGGCAGATTCAGGGCTAACAATGCCACTTTCTCTCTTGCTTTGTGAAAAGGGGTCTCTCAGATACACCAGTCTGACCTCAAATTCCTGATCATCTTGCTTCCATCTCCCGAGGGGTGAGTCTGCACAGAAGCATAGCCAAATAAGCCAGCATCCCAGTCTTGGCCCATTTGTAGTTGCTGAGTCTGAACTAGAATACCACCAACAGACAAGAAGCTCGGCAGATTAGCTTGTTTAATTCTCATAACCCTAGCAGAAAGATCCGATTCCCATCCTACCTTCCCTTTAGCAAACAAGACATAGAAATTTAAGTAACTTGTCCAAGGCCACTAAACTGATAAAGAGGAAAGGCAAATCGAAAACCCAGGCAGCCTGGTCCCAGAGTGTGCACTTATAATTAGTGTGTAATGCTAGCCCCCCCACCTCCTCTCTCTCTCTCTCTCTCTCTCTCTCTCTCTCTCTCTCTCTCTCTCTCTCTCTCTCCCTCCCTCATACACACACACACACACACACACACACACACTTCAAAGGGGAACTTTCCTATGATCTTCCATCTTCATCTTACCTCTAAGACTTTATTTCACATATGTGTGTATGTGTGCATGTGTGTGCAAAGGGAAACACTTTAAGCAAAGTGTAAAGACATAGAATCCAATGCTAATTGGCAGAAGATAAGTTAATATATAAGAAGTCATCTGGGTGGTGGTGGCACATACCTTTAATCCCAGCACTCAGAAGACAGAGGCAGGCAGATCTCTGAGTTTGAGGTCAGCCTGGTCTACAGAATAAGATTCAGGACATTCAGGACTATACAGAGAAACTGTCTCAAAAAACCCAACATGTGTGTGTGTGTGTGTGTGTGTGTGTGTGTGTGTGTGTCCATCTGTACAAAAATACTACATAGCAATCAAAAGTAAGGATGTAGAAATTTCTGGTATAATGTAATGTATTAATTAAGCATGTGTATATGCAGACTCTGCTGTGTAAGAACTTACTGCAACCATTGTAATGGAATTCTCTTCAGGTTTAAATGCACAACACTAAAAATCATGAGAAGATTGTTGTCCCAGGGAAAAGTTAATGATCCACAAAAACACACACAGGAGCCAATCTGATGCAACTCACAGCAGGGTCTTTATTCTATTCGAGCTAGCTTGCCCCCCACCCCAGCCGTCATGTAGGATGGTTTTGGTGGTGGGAGATCCCATAACGTCTATGGCAAGGCTTTATAGTAAGCATGGAGTACGTGTGCAAGCATCTAACTGGAAGGCCACTGTGGCCTTTAACATAATTGGCTGGTGCTGGGAGTTATAGCATAAACTTAACTTCTGCTCTCCTCTGCATTGGTGGTCGTTAGGCACAGGGTGGGCTTGTAACCTGGGTGCAGATTTGTTAGGGGATAACCAGAAGACACTGGTCTTGTTGGAGATTTGCCTAGAGACTGGAGCTAGGCTCAGGTTTTGTTGGGGGCGGGGGGTGGGCAACTTGGAAACCAATGCTAGCTACCAGCCTGTTAGTTTACCTGAGTTCAAACTTAGGTCAGGTTCTCTAAAATGGAGTCTGAATGTAAAAGCTTTGGCATCTCAAAAATGATCATCAATATAACAGAAAACCCAAAAACCTCCTACAAAAAAAAACCCCATATGTAATATTATTAATGAATGATTATTCATGAAATAAATTAATGATAATTAGTGAAATCAGCCTGGATGAATGAAAGTGCTTTCAGGACCACGTGGGAGCCCTTGATCTGAACCCTAAGCAGGAGATCTTAAGAGCAGATCTAAGAACAGAATTAACTGTTCTAAGTATGAAAGTCAAACTCTTCTAAGTATGAAACCCTTCTAAGTATGCAAGTCGAAGCATACTTAGCTCTAGCTCTGTCTACCTGAAGATAACATACGATTCCAGTCATGATGGTTCCCAATTGATTTCCTGGACTTAAACCAGCACATTAGATTTAAATCTAAAAGAAGGAGAAGGAGGAGGGGGAAGAAGGGAGAGAAGGAAGAGGGGAGAAGAAGAAAAGGAGGAGGAGGAAGGAGGAGGAGGAGGTAAAAGGTGGAATAACAGCTAGCATCCTGAAGGGAGAGCTCACCCAGTTGAACTAACATAGAGCAGAACTTAAGAACTGTGAAAGAAGGCTCCCAACAATGCTTTGGGATCAAGCATTACCTGCAACTATATCTACGGCCAATTTCCCTGTTCACCATGAAAACAAGTCCTTTTCCTTTGCTTCTCCATGAGCTTTGAGTGGAGGGTTTTTAGACTTGCTACTAAATCCTAATCAACACAAGCTCACTAAAAAAGACTTACTAGGGATGGCTACAGTGCCCTGAAATAAGGGGTGTCACTCTGAGCCATCGTCAGAGGGTCCTAAGATTATTCGTCTTCCACAGAGCACTCAGAGTTGATGCACTAACATTCCACTCGTTTCTGCAAACAACTTATTGAGAACACACAATAGGACAAGCAGGGTCCCATCTTGGTGCCTCAGGCAGTGGGGCATCTTGAGAGAGAGTATATTGTGAGGGAAGCCAGGTGACTCCCAGAGGCGAGAGTGGGTTGACCTCACATCTGGAAACCCAGTCCCTAGTTCCACTCTCTCCTTGGATACCCTGCTAATCACTGTCTTGCCACAACAGCCTTCAGAGGCATTACCCTATGCTTCAGGAGTCCAACTCATATACACGTATAACTGTTCCTTCTCCTCCACACTTCAGCTGAGAGAGTAAATTATCCACAATTTTTGAGCAGGCATCGTTGACTAGAAAGAGGAATGCAACTTCCTCCTCTTCCTCCTCCTCCTCCTCCCTGCTTCCTATGCCATCTCCAAGAGGAACTGACCATCCTGCCCTCTCAGGGCCATCTGTACTCCTGACCATAGAGAGCCCAGAGATAAGACTCTCAACTCTCTTTCTCCTTTCATTTCCTGCTCCAGAGTTGTGGATGCTGGGATATCCTCTGCCCTAAGAAAGACCTCTCTTTGTTACCAAGACTTAGGTTATGTCCCATAAGACATGCACAACTGTATTTAGGAGCCCAAGTAGGCTGCTGAGAGTGGTAGAAAAGGCCATTTCCTTCTAAGTATGAAAGAAGGAAGGAAGGTCACTCAGGCAGGAGGACAGGTGCAGGGAACAGAAAGCTAAAGAGTCAGATCTCCATAGCTGTAGCTAATGTTGTGTCGCTGTTTGGTTTCATATCTCTCTCTTTTCTTGTATTTATAAATCAAAGTGAATTAAAATGGGATTATACTTTTTATTAATAATATTTTGGCAAACATTCGTGAGAAGATGTGAAAACATTTTAATTTGTTACAAAATCATATTTGAAGAATGCTGGTTTTTCTTCTTAAATAAAACTGACCTATCTTTCCATGTTAAAATTCTCTTTACTAGAGCTAAGAGATAGCTCACTTGGTGAAGTGCTTACAATGTGATTGTGAGGATCGGGGTTTGACTTCCCAGTGCCCATGTCAAAAGCTGGATGCAGTGGAATATGCCTGCAATCCTAGAACCCAGGAAGGCAGAGCTGAGAGATTCCTTGGGGCTGACTGGCCATCCTGTCCAGTCAGTGAACAAGCTTCAGGCAGTGAGAGATCCTGTCTCAAGAAAATAATGTAGAGAGCTGTGGGACCAGGAGTGGGCTCTCCCTCTGTCTCTCTGTGTCTCTGTCTCTGTCTCTCTCTGTCTCTCTGTCTCTGTCTCTGTCTCTCTCTGTCTCTCTCTCTCTCTCTGTCTCTCTCTCTCACAAACACACACACACTGACACTAGCTTAACTCACAAAGATTTATTTGGGGCTGGAGAGATGATTCAGGAAGTAAATATTTGTTGCATAGTCATGAGGACCTGAGTTTGGATCCCCAAGCATCCCACAAAAGCAGGATGCAGTAGTGTGTGCCTGTAACCTCAGCACTGAGGGGTTAGACACAGGTGAATCCCAGGCTGCTTAATAACCAGTCGGTCTAGCCATAATATTAAACTCCAGTTTCAGTGAGAGTTCTGTCACCAAAAAACAAACAAACAAACAAACAAACAAGTCTGCTTCTGGCCTCCACATGCACAGAGAAATGCACTTATACACAAGCACAGGGAAATGCACTTATATGCCAGTATACATGTAAACATGCTCTCTCTGTCTCTCTGTCTCTGCCTCTCTCTGTCTCTGTGTCTCTGTCTCTGTTCCTCTCCCTCAAAGGCTTGTTCATTTTTCATGCCCCCGTTCACTGTGATTGTCCCAAATACATCTGTTTTGTTCCTAGGAAGGACTCAATGGCACCCATTTGTTTCATCTTTTAAAAGTACTGTCCAAAGGCCAGGCTGTGATGGAACACACCTTTAATCCCAGCACCAGGAAGCAGAGGCAAGAGGTGCTCTGTGAGTTCGAGGCTAGCCTGGTCTACAAAGCGAGTTCCAGGACAGCCAAGGCTACACGGAGAAACCCTGTCTAGAAAAGAAAAGCACTGTCCAATACATGCCTAACATGGTGCCAAAAATAGAAGACGGGGATGGAGGGTCACCTAGGAGTCATCAAAGACTAAGTTTACATGTGCCTTCTATCACTTCCACTAAGAATTGTGTAGAATGTAAACACACATCCCCCAAACCACTACCGAGGAGTCTGGGGAAATCTGGACCTGTGCACTCTAGAAAATGAAATGGGATGGACACATACCATTGACTTTACCATAAGAAACAAAGTGAGTTTGTTTAAAAAAATGTAAAATTTTTAGTCCTGGATCTATCAGTGGTTACCCAGAACCACTGGATGTAGGAAGGGACCTAGAAGACTCAAAAAGTTTACCAAAATCACCAGAAGATTTTCGGGCTGATACAAATGTTCTATATTCATTTGTAAAAACTCACAGAATATATATATTAAAGGGTGCATTTTATGTATTTAAAATGTATTCTTTCATAAGCCTGGCTTAAAATTTTTTAAAATATGTTAGTAGCTCATGACTTCTCTAAAAAGCAAGAAAGTCAAAAGATTGTGCTATTATAAATAATATTAAAATGTCATCACATACTCTTTCCCATGACTCTACCATGGACATCCTGAGAAACAGCTCATTCATTAGCTTACACCATTGATATGCACCATAGCTTCCGTGGTCCTTTATTCCCACAGTTCTGTACATTGCTGATTTACATCTTTTGTTTTTTCTATTTTCACTTCTATGTCAAATGTATATGTGTGTTTATGTTTGCATGTGGACAGGTGAAGTGGAAATTTCTGGTTTCTTTGGAGACTCAGTTGTGTCATATGATGTTTTCCTGGAAGCTGTCTTGTGAAAGGGCATGGGATGTTTTGGTGAAGCAGACACTTGAGAGAGCGAGTGATGTTTAGAAAGCATGTAAGTATAACTCAACAGACAGTGAATGACGCTCTTGCATTGGTTTGCCTTGCAACGCTTTGTTGGTTTTTTTTGCTGATCTTCGCTTGTCCATGACTTCATAGAGAGAAAAGTGCCAAAGAACTTCTCATGGTATTCCAGCTGCTTCTTGCTGCTTCTGAGGACTCTTGCTGATTCAGTGGAGCCTTGAGGTTTCTTCTGGATAGAGCTGCTGCTAAGGATTCATATTTGGTGTTTGACAATTGAACTGGACTGCTGCTACTAATTCATGTTTAGAGTCACCCCCAAAGAACTACTTGTAAACAGATTCACATCCCTTTTGTCCTATTAACCATCTTTATCCCCTACCTTTGGTCAGTGGGCTAGAAGGGAACTTGAAGTGTTTAAGAACCCTTATTAAAGCGGGTTTTAAAAAATCTAAGCCTACATATGGGTGCACGTGTAGGGATGAGATGAGCATGCATTTGTGCACACACATGCATATATAGTCCCAAATATCCTTAATTTCTCTTCTGCCTTCTTTGAGGTAGAATCTTTCAATCAAACCCAGAGTTCACTGATATGGCCAGGATTGTTAGGCTGCTTTCTCTAAGGATTGGCTGCACATTCCAAAGCTGGAATTACAGGTTGGTCACAGTTTTTACTTATGTTCTAGGAATGTAGCTATTGTTCGTAAACTTGTGCAGCAAGGGATTTGATCGCTAACCATCTCCCATATCCTACATCCTGCTTTAATCTTGGTTTTATTTTTCTTCTTTCCATTTCATCACTCCAGTCAAATAATTCACTTTTGATTAGATTCATCTTCTCTATCATTTCTGTTCTTTAGTTCCCTGTTTCTGATTTTTGTCTCTGTGGTTTACACTTTGGGGATTTTTGAAATTTAAATGAATGCATTTTGTATTATAAAAGAACCCTGTTGACCTATAGGGCTAAGAGGTATAAGGCTGCAGCTTAAAGGTGACATATTTGAGTGTCAGGTTGACAAAGGTTGGAGTTATAATGGTTAATCTTGGTTGTCAACTTGATGGGATTGGGGATTTAGAATGGTATTTAAAATAACCTTTGAGTTGATCTTATTGGAGAGTTTCCAGATTTGGTCATCCAAGGTGGAAAGACCCACTTAACTGTGGGCAATAACATTCCATGAGGTCATCTGGGGTTCAGACATGGATTAAAAAGAGAAAATGAGTTTAGCCCATCACTCTGACTATTGATACGGTGTGATTAGCCATCATCCCTTCTCTGACATGATAGACTGCATCTCTTGAACTGTAAGCCAAAATTTTAAGTTTATTTGGTCAAGAGTTTTGTTAGCTATGAGACAAGTACCTAATACAGGAAGTATACACATCCTTTTGTTACTAATTTACAACCATTTTTCACAATGATCAAATCATAAGATTTAGGATCTGTTAGATTTTCTCATTTGGCCTGGTTTGTGTTCTGTTTTTGTAAATGTTTTATGTGTGTTTGAGAAAAGTGTATGTTGTTAATGAAATTAGAATCAATATCTCAAGAGCTTAAATAATATTCCCCAAAGATGCCTTTGCCCTAATACCTAAAAGCTATGAAAGCTTTATATAGGACCAAAGCTCTTAGTAGGCTTTATCAATAACTAAGACGCCGGGCAGTGGTGGCACACGCCTTTAATCCCAGCACTTGGGAGGCAGAAGCAGATGGATTTCTGAGTTCAAGGCCAGCCTGGTCTACAGAGTGAGTTACAGGACAGCCAGGGTTACACAGAGAAACCCTGTCTCAAAACAAAACAAAAGAATTAAGACTATCAAATCTTAAAGTGGACAGGTTATTCTAGGAGAATCACAGATGAAACCATAAGCATCCTTCAGGTAGGAAGGCAAGTGAGATATGAGCACAGGGAAGTGGCTGGCAATGTGAAGGCTGAGTCGGGTCGCAGCAAGCTAGGGAAAACCCATGACCTCTAGCTGGTGAGGGAGGCAATCCTCCCTACAAGCTCCCAAAAGGAACAAAGTCAAAATCAAGAGTTTGGCTTCGGGACCCAGAAAAATGGCTCAGCAGTTAAACGCACTTGATATTCTTGTAAGGAGCCAAGGTTCAGTTCCCAGCATTCTCATGGCCGCTTCTAACCATAGATAACTCCAGGTCTAAGGGATCTGATGCCCTCTTCTGGCCTCTGCAGACATCAGGCATGTACATGGTGCACACACATACACAAGTACACAAACACTCATACACATGAAATTTTTAAAAATAAATAATTTTCTAAATGCCTGGCCATATCTTCAAAATTCATTTGTATTTTTTTCTAGAACTGTGAAAAAATAAATCTATGTTGATTTCAATCACAGATGTATAGCAATTTGTTATAGCAACAAGAAAAAAAATTACTATAGTAGCTACAAGCTTAAGTTTCCTAATGGCACAATTCTGATCTGTATTTTTGCTTACTTTTAATCTGTGTATCAATTTCTATGTTGGGGTCTAAAAATCCAAAACAACCCAAGCAGTCTCAAGAGCCCAGCACAACACTATCTTTATCTCAATTAGTTAGCAAAAACTGACCAGTCAGGGACAGTTGACTACATCTCCGAATGCTCACCTTAGTAAGTATTTAAAAAATGACAAAAATTGTTGTACACAGGCTGCTGCTGATCGATCAGAGCTGCAGAGCCGACTCTGGAGCTGAACCAGACTAGTACAGTGTTAAATCCTGAAAGCCACAAACACCTGTGCCAAGTTGCAGTCACATTTTTCCCATCAATCAGGATTTAGGGATGGGAGCTTCCTTAGGAACATGTCTTCAGTGGTCCACTTATCCCTGTTCCCTTTGGTTGGGTTTTTCAGCTCTGGCAGGGCCACTTGCCTAGCATTCATGTCTCAATCTGCCAACCAGGATGTCACTTACCCATGTCCTTGTGTCTCTCTGCCAAGCAGGACATCAGTTACCCAGGCAGGTCTTGGGAACAAACTTTATTTGACCCCTACTCAAAATGGAAGTTTTATTCAGAATGGCTTTGGTTTGGTTCCTTCTTACATGTAAAATAATCACATTTAACCCTCCATTTATAGGTTTGGCATACATGTATCTACTTACACTCTCTACTGCTTTGCATACTTTGAGCATATGTTGTTAGGTCTATTTATGTTCTTAATCATGCATTTTGTCTGTATTCACTCCAATTATCTGTATATAACAATCTTTGTTCCTTAAGATACTTTTACCTTTAATATCATAGTAGACACTAACATTGTTGCCAAAGTTAAAAGTATGATGTCTTTGGCTACCTTCACACAGCTACACAGCTATGTAATACATGTATGAGTATGTGTGTTTGTGTGTGTGTGTGTAATTTTATGTACATACACAGAAAGAGTTTTGTATATGACTATGAATGTATACATGTGTCTATATACTTCATAATTGTACCACTGAGAAAACAAACCATAAAGCCAGTAACATCTGTTGACAATGAGTACACTTAATTTTCAAATCTTAGCTTCTAAATACTGCCCTCCAATGAGATGAAACCAATTTCTTTGCACTACATACATAAGTATAGGCAGAATAAGGAAACTAAACTAATAGGCAAAGCATTTCTTTTCTTTTTTTTTTAAAAGATTGATTCATTGTTATGTGTAAGTACACTGTAGCTGTCTTCAGACACCCCAGAAGAGGGTGTCAGATCTCATTATAGATGGTTTTGAGCCACCATGTGGTTGCTGGGATTTGAACTCAGGACCTTCAGAAGAACAGTCAGTGCTCTTAAGCACTGAGCCATCTCACCAACCCCCAGGCAAAGCATTTCTGTCCATGGGAAATCCACAGGGACGGTGGCTTGAACCCCGGCAAACAAAGCTGGAACTTGGGACTGGGGAGATGGCATTTGTTATACAAGTATGAGGATTTGAGTTTAGACCATGAGAACCCAGGAATATCTAGATGCAGTGGTATGTGTCTATAATCCTACCATGTCTACAACAAGATGGGAGGTGGAGACAGGAGGAGCCCCAGAGCTCTTGAACCACCTAACATTACCAGCAATGAAGAAGAGACTCTGCCACAAACAAGGCGGAAGTTGACACTGGAGGTTGTCTTCTGACCCCTCCACACAGTCATATGCCATGGCACATGCCTATGTACGCATGCACAAATACACACACGTGTATTATATAGAAAGAGAGAGGTGAGAGAGGGGGTACACAGACAGAGAGAGAGAAAGCTAGAACTCTGGAAGCAGGCTGCTGACTGACTGGCTGCTGACTGACTGGCTGCTGACTGACTGACGGGCTGCTGACTGACTGACTGCTGACTGACTGACTGGCTGCTGACTGACTGGCTGCTGACTGACTGGCTGCTGACTGACTGACTGGCTGCTGACTGACTGACTGCTGACTGACTGACTGGCTGCTGACTGACTGGCTGCTGACTGACTGGCTGCTGACTGACTGACTGGCTGCTGACTGACTGGCTGCTGACTGACTGGCTGCTGACTGATCTACTGCTGCCCCCTCATTGCTCAAGCCAAATAAGAAACCAGATACAGGGGTCCAGTAGAGCCCTCAAAGGTCAGCTTCCTGAGGTGCACAGTGGGGAAAGAAGCACCTAGAGTTGCTCCAGAGGGACAAGCAGCATGATGGCAGCCTGCATTATGGCAAGATGGCAAGTTTTAATTTCTGTCACATAGGGGAAAAATAGACTAATGAAACTAATCATTGCTCCGGTGGGCTGTGTATTCCACCCTAGGCAAGAGCATCTTAAAATCACTCAATTTTAAGAATCTGAAATCATATGCTCTCTTAGGTTTTGGCATGTGCCATACATACAGAGGGAATGAGCTTGGTGTGTTTCATTCATTTATGCAAGAAATTTACTGGTGGTATTATATTAAAAATATTCACAATTGTATCTGTGGTGATAGCTCAGGGAAAGGGCTTGACCAGAATTCATGAGGTCCTAGGTTCAGTTCCCAGTAGTGCACACACCCCCCAAAAAAAAGTAAGAAAAAAATTTTCAGTAACTAAGCTAGAACAATATTTTTTTATGTTTATTCACGGTGAGCCAGAAAATGAAAATATCACTTTGTTATATATCTCTGTTCTCCTTATCTTTTATCTGATGAGATTTTTTTTTTTGTCGGCAGTGTCCTGTACTCTCTGATAACTCAGAGAGGAGAAAATCTGTAGAGACATCAAAAGCAGCTAGAGACTTGTACAGAGTAAGAAACTAAACCTGGGAAACCTGCTAGACCACTCCACAGACTGCCACCTGCTGGTGGCTATGTGCTATGCGCTGTTCGTTGTGTTTGGTGATGTGTTCAAACATTCAGGGGGCTAAAAGTCAGAGATCTTGTGTTCTAGTGTCAGCTCTGTCACCAAATGACAAAATGTCCTTGGACAACTATGTTGCTTTCTTGGCTTCTGTGTCTTCAGAGGAAAAGCAAAAAATCTAAAGCTGTATCTCTACTATCAGACATGTCTAAAAGCTTTTCTGGTACCAATGAGTTACATTTCATTAACACTTAATGGAAAGATTTCATTTTAATCATGCATCCCTCAATTGGTTGTGTGTGTGTGTGTGTAAGAGAGAGAGAGAGAGAGAGAGAGAGAGACAGAGACAGAGAGAGAGAGACAGAGAGAGTTGTGGAATGCTAATGTATATACCAATTATCAATTGTTTAAGTGACTCAGAGTAGCCAGCAGTGTGTCAGTCACTGAAGGATGTCTCATGAGGGGCAGTTCTTAGTGGTCCCATGAGCTTCCCCCTATGAGGGCCTAGGGAGGTCCTAACTCCCCCTTAGAACACATTGTAACTAATCAGTCAGTCTCACTAAAACTACATTCTTATCACCTTCAACAGCTGAGCTCAGAATGATGACAGAAATCTCCATGTGTGTATGCATGCATGTGTTTCCCTTCTTTTATCTAAATTAGTGATAACCAGAGACTACTCTGAGATCTTCAGGACTCAAGTAGCAAGAAACTAGAAGGCCACAAGAGGATGTACCCCACACCTATTATATTTCCCTTTGTTCCCCTTCACTGTCTCCCAAACCCCTTCTTCATCATCTTCCTGAAAGTAGATGCTCCTATCTGTGCATTGGGAAGGTTATTGTACCAACTTAATAGCATTACTTATTAGGTTATGGTAGCAAAGGAGTCAACACAAGACAAAATGCTTACATAAGGGGATGCATCAATGACTTTAGGCTAGGTAATGCATGGAGCTCAGATGCTTGTATGCTTTAGAAGCACAGTATCACTGAAAACACAGGGGAAACTTCTTTTATAGCCCATGAAGCATTTAGCTTCCTAAAGTAGGTAGCATTTATACTGAATCCTAAGTTATAAATAGGAACGAATTATACAGAAGCAGAGAGACACAGGGAGATGGGAAGGGACATTCTAGGTAGAAGTGGAAGTACACAGTGAGATCTAGAAGCCAAAGAAAGCACAGTTCCCTTAAGACAAACTAATCCTTCATGTGGCTAAAAGATAGAGAGGTGAGGGATTACACTCCCGGCTGTAAGCCTGGGGGTGGGGTGAAAGTGGTCGTTCTCTGCCATGCTAAAACAATGAGCTTATCCTGGAGGCTCTTGGGAAACACTGGAGGAATAAAGCCATCTAAATACTAGAAGATATTGTGAAGGCCAAGGGCAACACTGTATGAATAAAGAGTAGCCAGTCTGAACATCTGGTTCCACTGAACAGAGCAGCTTAGAACTGGGTGAATACCCAAGCACTTCTCTCCGAGGTTCTAGTTTCTCTAGATACTCTCTAGTCAGCCATTTACATAGGGGTCATCAAAGCTCACACTTCAACAAGTAGAACACTCCAAAATTTCTAAAAGTAGCATGATAGAGTTAGAAAAGGGGGGGAGGAGGAAGAGGAGGAGAAGAGGAAGAAGAAGAAAGAGAAGGAGAAGAAGAAGAAGAAGAAGAAGAAGAAGAAGAAGAAGAAGAAGAAGAAGAAGAAGAAGAAGAAGAAGAAGAAGAAGAAGAAGAAGAAGAAGAAGAAAGTATATGGCTTCTTGTTGAGACTTTAAAATATCTAGATAGGTAGTATATCTGTTCTATATCATATAAAGACATGGGGCCATGGTTGGTGAATTGGTGAGTCTATCTTTGATCTTGTTTTCTTCCTATTTATAGGTAAGGAGAAATAGAGCATATTCAGATGTTTATGAGGAGAATTAAAAGAAGGAGGAAGACCCAAGTTGTAGGAAAGGGAAGGACTGAGACAAGTCTAAGAGACAATAAGAGGCATTGAGCACAGCTGGATTATCTTGTGTAATAAGAGGGAAACAGCTCACACTCAACACTGGCAAAGTTAGTGGGCAAAGTCAAAGGTGTCCTCTTGTGATGACTTCTGGTCTTTAAATTAGAGTCAAGGCTATCAGCTAATCCCCAGCAATAAGGAAGACCAATCAGAAGCTACTGGGCTTCCAGAAAAGAGCAGAATATGGACAAGGTCCTTGTTAGCATTTCCTCTAGGTATCACCCAACAGTTACCTAGCAACGGCCAGGTAGGAGCCAAGAGCCAGGCATATAAGGACTGTTTGGGCTTCTCTCTCCACCTTCCCTCTCTCTATTTCCATTCTCTCTCTCTCTCTCTCTCTCTCTCTCTCTCTCTCTCTCTCTCTCTCTCTCTCTCTCTCTCTCCTCTCTCTCTCTCTCTTCTCTCTTCTCTCTTCTCTCTCTTCTCCACATGTCCCCGGCTGGCCTCTTTCTTCTTTCTCCTTTCTCTTTCTGTCTTCTGTGCCCCGTTCTCTGCCTCTATCCCCTTCCACAGATCCCGAATAAACGCCCGTTTATACTAAACCTATCCTAAGGCTGATTTCTAAGAGGGAATGCTTAGGCATTGGCCCACCCAGGTGCTCCCTTCTGCCACTACACCACCACCTTTAATAAAACATAACAGTCTTCTCTGAGTATAGAAAAGCTAATTAACTCAGAAAACAAGAAAGGACTACCAGACTCACTGAAGGCTCCCTAGAATGAGGCACAGAGTTGGTTGCAGACAGTCCACGTGAGTGTGAGCTTTTCTCCATCCATGGTCAGCTGTTTGGGTGTCAGGGAAGTCTAGACAAAGGTAGATTCTACAATAATTCCGAGGGACTTACAGGGCCAAAGCCTGGTGCCAGAGGTTGCGATGACTTTAATATTGCTAGTCATAGTGAGAAGGAAGTAAGGACATGGGGTGGATGGGTTGGTGGGTCATAAAAATACTAGTTACCCACATTCAAACACTAGCTAAATAGTGCAATCAACATGCTGCACAAAGTCCTTATATACCTTCTGAATCTTTTTCCATGATGTTTCCTGGGAGTTGGGGGTGATTAGATACTTTCATCTTGATGAATTAAACTTCCTGGGTAGGGGTCTCATATATTTCAAGGTAAAATTTTGAATCATGTGCAAACAGCAAATCACAAAATTTGGGCAGCATATTTACCACACATTAATATGGTTTCTGAATGAATGAGAATTTAGACAGTGCCAGAAGAGAGTCCTACTGATGAAGTGATTATTTTATGTCCTTTTTGGAGATCGTGTCTTACTGGATAGCCCAAAGTCATGACTTTCCTGCTCCATGATCCCAAACGCTACCATTATAATCTTATATCACCATGCCTAGCTGATCTAGTGATTTTTGATAGACCTACATGATGGGAACATCCATAGATCTTTAGAGTAAATCTTCTATGTGATTCTAAGTAAACTTGACCTTGGAGATGTGTTTTTTTCCAAGACAAGGCAGCTACTTTACATATTATTCTCCCTACTGACCAACTGATCCATGGTCCAATGTCAAAGGAAAGTCAGAGACCTGGGATGCCCATGAGTTCATGTGTCTACAGCTCCAAGTACAGTGGTCTCCTACCTAGACTACACACACACACACACACACACACACACACACACACACACACACCTCCTCCCGGTCTATTTAAGAGCCATGTTTAACAAAGAAATAAATGGTGTCCTTGAATAGAAAAGGCCTGTGCTGCATTTCCTCTGGGATCTGGACTCTAGCCAGTTTCCACAGGAAACTCCACAAAGTGACAAACAAGCCTCCTTGGTCTTCTCCACCTGGAAGACAGGTCCCATGGAAAGAAGGTGCCCCAGACAGAAGCACCCACCAGGAGGAGTACACGTGCATATACTACACAGCACCCACACAAGCTCTGCTGTCACCAGATGCTTTGGAGGGGATATTGTTGTACTGAGTCCAGCCAGCCAACGGCGCAGAAGGGGCAGGGAAGATGTCCCATGGGGAACCTGGTTCTCTCTTTGCACAGAATGGAGAGAACAGGGTAGGAATACCATCACATAATGTTTACACTCCATGTGCAAAGAAATCAGTCTGGAAAGAGTAATTCCAAAATGTAAACAGCAGTTATTCTTGCCTAATGGGGCTGCCAGTAATGGCTGTTAGTTTTGCCTAACTGAGTTTTATACACTTCCTTCAGTGAACAAGTACTGCGTTTGAAGAGGCATGCGAAAGCAGAGTGGAAGGAGTTCATTAAATTATCTCCTACTCCGTGCACTGGGGAACATTACCTCATCCTGGTCCTCGCTTAGTTCTCTGCAATAGGCAAACCCACATCCCCATCCCTCCTTTGACGGAAAGGAGAGTGAGGCCCCAGACTTACATCACTCTATGATGGAGTGTAGGTCTTCTGCTGGGTGTTTCCTTCTCGATTGGCTGAGATGTCTGCCCTGAGGTTCTCTCACAACCTCTGGCTAAAAGTTAGTGCTTCTAATCAATGTCCAATCAATGTCTATTTAACTGGAGAAGACAGAATCCTTTCTTCTGAGACAAAGATCCTTACTCAAATGGGGAGGGGGGAGCAGATAATGGCTTTGTCCCCGCTCTGGCTTTCCTTTGAACAGAGAAAGTCTAGATACTAGAAGACATTAAGTAATTTGCTTACAACTACCCAGTCTGCAAGTGACAGGGCTGTTGCACAAGCTAGACCATGTGCTTGTAGAGACCTCATACTTAACTGTGAGTAAAAGCCACCTCAATGAAGTAGTCAGGACTCACTGAAGACAGTATGGATGTGGGGGGGTCTCAGCTCGACACCCACAGAACTGTGGTGACTCTCTTTGTACCTGGTCTAACACTGACTAATGTGTGTTAGAGACACTAGCATTGAGAAGAGGCAAAGAATATAAGATTGACTGTGTGCAAAAGAATTCATCAAAATATTGATAATAGGGCTGTTTTTCTCTGCTGGCAAAGAAAAGATCAACATTCTTTAATCATTCATGTGATTAGGGGCATTAGCATGAATGCAGTGATGTCGAAAGATTTAGATACAGAAACTGATAAAGTATGTCTGTATGTGTGAATGTGTATAGCCCTACCCCCCCACCAAGAGATGCTGGGATCAATGAGACCCTAGACAGAGTACTGTTCATGCCTAAATCTCAGTTTCTCAATACCATTTTTATTTAAAAATTACTGAACATGGCTAAAGATACAGCTCAGTTGCCTGTCAAGGAAGAAGGCCTGAATTCAACTCTAGTACCACATAAAACCAGGCATGATGGTGAATTTCTGTAATTGGAGCATTCAGGAGATGGAAGGGGGAAGAATCAAAGAGTCCAGGACTAGCCTTGGCCATGTAGTGAATTTGAGGTCACCCTGGGCTACATAAAATTCTATCCAAAAAAATTACTATAACCTTATGTAGAAATAACTGACTAAAGGAAGAAACATAACCAGATAAGTTATAAAATTTCTGGTAACAGGAAACTAGGACTTTTTCCTAGTTTCTTTTTCTGGTGGGGTCCAGCAAGAAGCACCAAAGCCAACTTCAGGAGGCTCCTGCTGGACAAATCTGAGACAGCTCGAGAATTAGTAATGTTCAAACAGATTGCGATTCATTCTACAAAATAAGAACCCACCAATAAACAATGGTTTAAATAAATAAAATCTACACTTTGAAGTAGAATGCTAAGTGATCATTTTAGAAGGAATGGGTTGCGTTTTATAATTATTCATCAATAATATTAATAGTTGGCTTAGGTAGATGCAAAATTAATAAGTAGTGGGTCACTGAGACAATAGACGTGTATACAGTCTCCCAGTCTTCCCCAGAGAACACTAATAATATCCTAGGGAATAGCTGTAAACATATACCAATGCTTATTAAGCACTTATTAAAATACCTTCACAGAGAATCTAATGAGCCGCTCTGTGGAGAAACTGGCCAGCTGTCCTCTCTACCACATGAGAAAAGTTTACATGAGCAGAAATAGGTTAAATCATCACCATGTGCCTTTGCTACTATGTATTTAGGTGAACACATTGTCGTTCCTGTGACATTCCAATATCATGCATACAACTCTCATAAACTAATGACCGAACCTCAGACAACCTTGAACTGAGACATACTCTTCCTGCTAACTAGGCTGAGTGAGCTTCAAGAACATCAAAGCCATGAAAGATAGCAAGACTAAATTCTTGTTCCAAATTGAAGGTGAGTAAAGAGGCTTTCTTTTTCTTCCTTCCTTCCTTCCTTCCTTCCTTCCTTCCTTCCTTCCTTCCTTCCTTCCCTCTTCCCTTCCTTCCTTCCTTCCTTTCTCTCTTTCGCTCACTTTACATCCTGATTGCTGCCCCCCCGGTCCCCCCTTCCTTCTCCCATCCCCCATTCCCACATCTTCCTTTCCTTTGGGAGGGTGGAGACCCCTCCCCACCCAGTATCCCCCTACCCAGGCACATGTAATCTTTGCAGGGCCAGGGGCAGCCTCTGTCACTGAGGCCAAACAAGGCAGCCCAGGTAGGGGAATGTATTCCACCAGCAGGCAACAGCTTTAGGGATAGCCCCCGCTCCTATTGTTCCAGACCCACGTGAAGACAGAACTGCACATCCACTACATATGTGCGGGGCAGGGGGGGCGCTAGGTCCTGCCCGTGTATGCTCTTTGGTTGGTGGCTCAGTGTCTGAGAGCCCCTCGGGTCCAGGCCAGTCGACGAAGTGCAGTGTGTGGTCCTAACCTGGAACTTGATCCGATAAAACCAATGATGCCAATTAGTTAACTTTACACTCCTGTAACCAGGTGCCTGAAAGTACTTACTTACATAGAGCAACGTTTTATTTTGGTCGGTGATCTACTTTGGGAGCTTCAACTGCAGCATCAGTTGGAGCAGATACTTTAGGCCTCTGATGTGCACGGAAGGATGGCATTGGTACGTGTTGGGTGAGGGGAAATGACACGTACAGCTCAGTCCACAGCCAGGAAGTGGGCGGATTGTCTACAGTCCCCAAATCTTCCTCAGGGACACACCCTTAATGACCTAAGGGCCTGAGCCTCTCCACTAAGCCCCGACTAATAAGGTTTCACCTCGTCCAAAGAGCACCACCATCAGGACCAGTCTCTTAACACACGGACCTATTTGGGGGTCCAAGCCATAGCATTATCATTGAGGTCATTAACGAAATCTGAGTGAGATATGTTGCTAAGAAGGTAGTATGTGATATCAATGTTAACTTCCTGATTTTGTGGCTGTCCAGTAGCTATGCAGGATGCTTTCTTCCTTAAAGAAAATGAAGCACTGTGCCTTTAGCAGTTTCTCAAGCAGGGAAAAAAATATAAAAAAGGTAGAGGAAGAGGCAAGCAACATATGAGCAGTGAACCATCAGTAAATCTGGGGAAGGGTTTACAAGATTTCTGTGTACTATTCATAAAATTTCAAAGGTTCAATTTTAGATTAAATATTAAAATTACATTATTGAAATTATGAATAAGCCGAGTTATTTTAAGATAAATTATTTGAAACAAATAATTGAAGTAAACACCAGCTGGGCAGTTCATGCATTTAATCTCAGGAGGCAGAAGCAGGAGGATCCCTGTGAGTTTGAGGCCAGCCTGATCTACAGAGCTAGTTCCAGACAAGCCAGGGCCACACAAAGAAACCCTGCCCTGAAAAAAGAAAAGTCAACACCAATTTTTATCAACGTGAACAATGTATATTATGGAAAAAAACAAACAGAAAAGAACATTGTTGAGACATGCTTTTCTACAGTTATGTACAAATACAAGTACTTTGTTGCTGTTCTCTAAGAAACAAAGAATCAGGTGCCAGAGAGACCACTCATCAGTTCAGATGCTCTCTCAGGCAAACCAATACTGATTCCCATCACACATCTTAGATGACTCACAACCCTTTAATTCCAATGCCAGGGGTCCCAGTGCCCCTTCCAGCCTCTGTGGTCACCTGCATAGACATGACAGACATACACAAATATACACCAAAAATTAAATAAAAATTAAACTATTCTATTATTTTTGTTTGTTTGGCTGTTTTTGTTTTTGTTTTGTTTTGTTTTTAAAGACAGGGTCTCGCTAGGTAGCCCTGGCTGGCATGAAACTCAGTGTATAAACCAGGCCGGCCTCAAACCCAGGGATGCACCTTCTCTCCTGCCTCTGCTCCCCCAGTGTTGGCATTTAAGACCTACACCACCACACTCCATCAATGTGGCTTTCTTTTATAACTTAAAAATAAATCACAGAGATCTTTCCACATTGGTATAGACAAATCTACATTATTGTTTTTAACTGCTTCATAGAATTGCCAGCAACTGATATCCTATCACTTTTAAGCCAATTCCCCATTAAAGATATTTACATTGCTCTTTAATATCCTTTACTTGTGTGCATAGTATGTATGTATATGTTCATTTGTGTGTGCACTCAGTACGTATGTATATGCTCATTTGTGTATGCACTCAGTACATATGTGTATATGTTCATGTGTGTGTGCACACTCAGTATGTATGTATATGTTCATGTGTGTGTGCGCTCAGTATGTATGTATATGTTCATTTGTGTGTGCACTCAGTACGTATGTATATGCTCATTTGTGTATGCACTCAGTACATATGTGTATATGTTCATGTGTGTGTGTGCACAATCAGTATGTATGTACATGTTCATGTGTGTGTGCGCTCAGTATGTATGTATATGTTCACGTGTGTATTGCACGTGTGGGACAGAGGCTGATGTCAGCTGTTTTCCTCAGTTGCTCTCTACCTTTTTTTTGAGATAAAGTCTGTCTCTCTCTGTGTCTCTGTCTCTGTGTGTCTCTCTCTGTGTCTCTGACTCTTTCTGTCTCTCTCTGTGTGTCTCTGTCTCTTTCTCTTTCTGTTTGTCTCTGTCTCTCTGCTTTTTTGTCTGTATGTCTCTCTCTGTCATATATATATGTCTCTGTCTCTCTCTGTCTCTGCCTGTCTCTGTATCTGTCTCTGTCTCTATCTCTATCTCTCTGAACCTCATTTATTTGGTTGGGCAACAAACTCCAGGAATCCTCCTGTCTCTGTTTCCCGCTTCCTCCCACTCCCAGTGTTGAGGTTACAAGTGCTCCTTTGCCTGGCTGTTATGTGGGTATTGGGGACCCAAAAGTCAGGTCCTCATGTTTGCACATCAGGCACTTAACTCCCTAGGCCACCTCCCCTCCCTGTTATTTAACATTCTCTAGAACACTTATCCTTTAAAATGTATACTGCTATGTTATATAACAGTTTCAAAATCAGGATAGAAACCACCAAATGTCAGAAAAGGAAAGTTCTTCAAAAGTAATGAGATGTCCAAGGTAAACGGAGCCTATGATCCCATGCATCTATCTCAATGTATGTCTTTACCTTAGTTCTTTCTAGAAATCCACTCAAGTTCAAGACTGTTTTCCAAAGCTCTGTTTCTGTTTTTTTAATTATGGGTCTGTGTGGGTATTTGCGTGCAAGTGCTTGTGGAGGCCCAAGGTACAAGATACCCTGGAGATGGAGTTCTAGGGGTGTGTGAGCTGGGGCCACTGGGAATTGACCTTGGGTCCTCTGTAACTTAACTGCCTAGTCATCTCTCCAGACTGTCTGATTTAGACTGGGAAATATTTGTTAGCCTTCCAAGCATTGGCACCCATCTTTATAAACCTGGGACTGTTTGTGCCTCTATTACAGAAGGCAAACATGTGCAAAACTATTCAATCATACTCGCAACCAGCAAAACTATAATCTGGGGAAACAAGTTCACTGTGCCTGTTGCTGAAGAACCGTTGTCCTCTGACATCTCCACATGACAGAATTTTTAAGTATGTAATACAGCATGGTTGACATATTGGGAATAGCAAAGTTTCTGCAGACACAGTATTGTTCCATGCTATTCCCCAACTCTTTTGGGATTGCAAGAGGTCACCCATCAAAGAATCTAACATTCCAAACGAGGCGAGGCTGAGTCAGTCATGAAAGCAGCCGTATCATCCTGCCAGGGCTGAAACAGACCTGAGCCACAGCAGGACTGGTGCTGAGGCAAGCACCCAAAGCTTGGGCACCTGTTTACAAAACTGAGTACACCTGAGAATCACCAGAACTACATGCTACAATTTACAGACGCCAAGAGAAAATACGTTTGTGTGTTTTTATGAGGCTTCTAAATGAACGGGTGCCTGGGATTGTGGCCGACGCCATCATCAAAGAGTCAAGATCACTGGAGTTGAATGTTTAAAAATGTCACAGCCACAACCCTGCTCCCATTTAAGCCATACATGATAGCCACCTTAAAGCTACCAAATTATCACCTGCTCCCCACAGTAGCTGGACAGCACAAACTGGATTGTGAGAAAAAGGAGAAAACTCAGGGTTGCATGTACCAGAAGGTGAGGGTGGAGAGGGAGGCTATGGGACGAGTTGGGGGTAAATATGATCATGTTATCCTATATGAAACTCTCAAAGAATTGACAAGAAATATTTTTTAAAGAAAATTATCTATCAAATACTCCATGTGCATCAACTGCAATGACCAGCCAAAGCGATTTTATTTAGTCAATGAACTTAGTCATGAAGTCTTAGACTTAAAACCAAGATGTTAAAAGGGCATTTGACCAAAACAAATCACACCGCAGATACTCCTTGTTTGTTCCAATCACTATATTGAGCATTTTTCTTCCAAAAGAGACATAATTACAGGTGGACACCAATAAGTATCGTTAGATAGAAATAATTGGTGCTACTATGAAAGAAAGAAAGAAAGAAAGAAAGAAAGAAAGAAAGAAAGAAAGAAAGAAAGAAAGAAAGGAAGGAAGGAAGACAATTCTTTTATTTTCTAGCAATGTAAACAAATAGGGGAAAAAATCTTCAAGTTGAAACAAGTACATTTTTTTTTCTTTTAAATAGAGTCATGCTTCACAGCTCTGGTTGACCTTCCACTCATGATCCTCCTGCCTCAGTTTCCCACACACATGTAATACCACACCTGCCATATTACTTACTACATTTGCTGCCTCATAGAAAAAAGAAGAGAGAGGGCGATGGGGGTGGGCTAGGTGGTTAGAAGCACCCATGGGGGACAGCTCACAGCCATCTATAACTCCAGCACCAGGGGACCTGATGTCCTCTTCTGGCCTCCAAGAGCACTGCATTTACATATACACATAGTTAAAAATAAGTATAAGTATTTAAAGGAATAAAGAGGAAGAGAGAGATGGAAAAACCAGTTTTAATAAAGTCCACAAAGTACCTCATTTTTAGATGATTGAATCTCAAGAGCGTTAATGGAGATATGTGCCAAAGAGGCTATTTCTCCGGGGTTGCCAGAGCACAGGTCTGTGTGCAATAAAGAGATCTATAAATATATTGCATCATTCTGTGCTGTTGAGTCAACAGTTTGCCTAAATTATCCTGCAGCTAACCTGATGCAATAGTGTCACAAAGGTATATAGAACAGAACTAAAGAATGTTCCAGAAACATCGAGTCACCCCCTGCCCCCAAAAGAGATACTCCACCACAGTTCATAGCTGCAGCATATTGTACTGGCTGTGTATTGAATTCCAGCCTCATTAGGTCATGTAGACACAAGATATGAGCATGCTTGCTTCCCAAGAATTACTTTTAAGAGCTAATGTCTAAGCCATCAAACTGTCAACCTTGAGTTTCTCAATCTAAACATTATGTCCAGTTTAGGCATCAGTTGGACTGAATTCATTGCTGGACATCTGGTGTCAAATCTCTGAACATCTCTCTGCCCATCTCTCTCATCTATAAAATAAGTGGGCCAGAACTCACCATGCTTTCATATCATATTCTCTAAGTTCAAGCAAAATCTTCTAAAGGAATATACCATGCAGAGTTAGGTGTGGTTGTGCACACTTGTAATCTTAGCACTTGGGAGGTTGAGACAGGAGGATGGTGAGTCCAAACCTAGCCTGAATTACATAGTAAGATCACAAGGAAGAAAAGAAGAGAGGAAGGGTAGGAGGGAAGGAGAGAAAAGGGTACTATTCAGACTCAATATCTACCAAGATGTCAGTTTGACGCTATGTACTCAGTTATTTATTTTGCTTATATCTTTCATTTAATCTTCATAATAACCCCATATTGTACATAATTACTAAATACATTCTGAAGATGCAACACCAAGGGCCAGAAGGTTGCTTAATTGTTCTCCTCAGCTGGTGCAACCAGTCATATGCAAACTTGGAATTTAAACTTTAATTCACCTTTTTTTTCAACTTCCTCCTTTCATTGGCATCTTCAGCTATTCTGGAGGCTGTGAGCATGGTACGGTTTCCCTCACAGAGTGAAAAGTCTAGGAGTCACTAACAATCATAAAACCCACTGAGTCTGAGGTGGGCCTGGAGTGTTTTCTGTACAAGGTCAAGGAGCAATGGCGCTGTGAACTTTCTGGGGGTTTGGGGGTGGAGCAGATATAACCTGTGAAGGAGAAAACAAAGGACCTATTAACCTAAGTTCAGAGAAGACTAGAGGGGCTGGGGACACCGCTCCGGGGCTGGGGAAACAGCTCCCTGGGTAAAAGTACTTGCTGAGCTAGCATGAGGACCTGAATTCAAATCCCCAGCAACCACATTAAAGGCAAACATGACTGTCTGTGCCTGCAACAGCAGCACTGTAAGGGAAAAAACAGGGGAATGTCTGGGGCTTGCAGGCTGTCAGCCTATCTCCAGGTTCAATAAGAGAGTCTGTCTCGAGGGAATACAGTGATGAGTGACAAACCAGGACACCTGAGATCATCTTCTGGACTCCATGTGCACGTGAGTGCACACATCCAAACACACATATGCATTTGCATCGTATACTTTATACACGCACACACACAAAGACTGGAGAGATGTGAATACTAATTTAGCTACCAGGGAAACATTTGAATTCCCCAGATCTACACCTGCATTCTGAGATGATACCCAGCAAGGAGACGAGGTTATGTCCTAGTAGAAATTGCATAGCTCAAGAGCTTTTGCAATGTATTTATAGCTGCCCCGTGACTAAGAAGCCAACATTTGATCTGTTCTTTCCAAAACGGGCTTTTAAAAATGCAAGAGGAAAATGAATAGAAACCCGGTGAGCAGCGTCTTCTGCAGCTGACGAGACACAGTGAGGCCTGAAAGACTGTCTGGGGATGGGTACCAAAGGCTGACCAGGAGCCTGGCCTGTAATGAGAGTGACACTCTGAGGGTGGAGGCCTGGAGAAGGGGGCGTGGCTGCTCCCTTCTTGGCTCTTGTGATCTATACAGAAACCTGTACTCGACGATGCTGTTGGGGGAGGGAAAGTGACTTGGTGAATGGATTTCCTCTGGAGCTATCTGATGCTTAAGCTTTTCAGAGTGCTACGAAAATAAGTAACCAAAGCAGATAGATACCCCAATCCCTGGTTCTCTGATGGCCCCAAGTACTTTTCAACTTCTAGAAGCCTGTGGGAAATGGGAAGTGGGAGTTTTTATAGAGGAGTGCCCAGTATCCTATTTAATGATTGAGACACACCTAAGTCAGAGTTACCATAGAAACACCATCTGTCACTCACAATCATTATCCTAGTCCATATTCCAAAAAGTCCTGATAATCATAAGTTCCTTTGTGGATCTCATTGGACAGCAAAGCCTGACCTTAATTCTTCTAGTGACACTGTCTGGCCTGGACTTACAGAAGATGTTACAGGATGCTGCTTCAAGCCACTAACAGAGGGGAAATTATCAGTAGTAGTACATGTGCCAGGGTTACAGCATTTACCTAGCATGGTGAGCCTCTGAGTTCCATTTCTTGAAGTTATATATCACTACTTCTGTGAAATATATTATTTATAAACTTAAAAATATTTTTGAGTTCCTAGAACATGTTTCTGTGGAGATTTCGGTGCTAGGCTGTGGGACTGTGTAGTGCCTCTATGAGGTTTTTCATCTTGGGTCTCGGTGGGGGGTGAATCCATCTATTACCCAGAGTGATGGTCATTGCTTAGATCACCATGGAAAGACACCTCTGGGAGCATCCATAGGAGTTCCCAGAAAGGTTTAACAGGACAGAGAAGACCCCAATGGGTGAGGGGCTCAGATGGAAGAAGGGGGAGCAAGTCAGCTGAGTGCCTGCTTCCGTCTCTCTGCTTCCAGACAGCGGGTGCAATGTAATCAGCCACCTCATCGTCCTTCCACCATGCCTTCCCAGTCGAGATGGACTATACCCTTAAACTGTAGCCAAAATAGATCTCTCCTTAAGTTGCTTTTGCCAAGAATTTCATCACAGCTATGAAACTGATGCTCTCAGTGTAGACAGCTAAACCAAGTATCTTAATGAGTGGGTGTTTGTCCACAGAAAGTGCACCACATGGTATCAAGGTCAACTATCAAACTTGAGGAGAGCCAAGCTGCCCAGATGAGCTTCACACACCAGGTTTCCTCTTCCCTAGGAGGCAGCTGCCACCATTTTAGGCAGAGTACTTAAGACAGTGATTCCCCAAGCTCAGCATCACACTGGAATCACCTGGGAGGCTCTACCAAATATCGGCACCTACGAGATTCTCTCTCTCTCTCTTTCTTCATCCTAAGACTGAAAGGAACTGCTCTAGGGTGCAACCAGTATTGGGGATTACTAATTATCTCCAGGAGCCTCTAATATATACCAGAAGGTTAAAAAAAGAAAAAAAAATCCGCATTTAGAGCACGTGCCTTAAGTTGATACCTTTCACTTACAATTAGTGATCCGCCATTTTCAACTACCGTGTTTGGCTTTTTTCTACTTTTATATGTGTGTAGTGTGCATGTGAGTATGTGCTCATTTGAATATGTGTGGGCACACATGTATGTGTATGAGAATGCATGTGAAGATCCAAGTTGGTGGCAAGAATCATCTTCACTCTTTCTTCTTTCTTAATAATCAAAGCAGACTCTAGTCTGGCTACCCAGCTTGCTCTAGAGCTCCCTGTATCCACCTGCTGAAGATGGACTTACAGGAAGACCCACACTCATACCCACATTTACATGGGTTCTGGGGATCTGCACTCCACTCCTTATACTGTAAGTACTTTATCCAGTAAGCCATCTCCCCAGACCCAACTACCATATTTAAAATGCTATTTTATCAGTCCCACAATCTACTAGAAATATTGGTAAACTGAGGCCCAACCAGGCCTACCCAATCACAATTCTCCACATTTTTATCAGTGAAAAGGGTAGCAAACACCTTTTAACAGTATCAACTGTCTTAATTGGGCTTCTATCGCTGTGATAAAATGCTAACCGACTGCAATGAAAGGAGGAAAGAGCTTATTTTGGCTTACAGTTTATAGTCACCATTGAGGGAAGTCAAGGCAGGAACTTAGAGGCAGGAACTTAGAGGCAGGAACTGAAGCAGAGACATGGAGGAGTGCCACTTACTGGCTCATTCCCTCTGGCTTGCTCAGCCTGCTCTTTTATACACTCCAGGAGCACCTGCCCAGGGGTGGCGCCAGCTACACTGGGCTGGACCCTCAGACATCAATCATTAATCAAGAAAATGCCCCACAATCTTACATCTGGGCCGATCTTATATAGGCATTTTCTCCTTGAGGTTCCCTATTCTCAGATGACCCTAGCTTATGTCAAGTTGACAGAAGAAGAGGAGGAGGAGAGGAGCATATATACACATTCCATTTTCTACTGACCTTTATTTTAGGTTGTCAGAATATATATATATAATGTGTGTGTGAAATAACTTGATACTTGATGCAACTAATCACCTAATTCTAGTTTTTTGATATTACAAATTTGATGCCCATACTATAAAAAGGAAAAAAAATGATTGACAGTAAGAAAAAATATAGCTTCTATATTCAGAATGATCATATGCCCAAGAAGATTTTTCTTAGGTGGAATTTTTTTCAAATGTATTTTGAGAAGACAGCCACCCACCATCCTCTCTTTCAGATGGGTGTCTTGAAAAGTCACAAATTTGGGTGTCTGTCCTTGCCTTTCACCTCATTTTTAAGGCGGGGTCTCTACAGTTCATCTCTGTATACTCCAGGTTAATTCTGCCTTGAGCTTCCCAGAATTCTCCTGTCTTCAGCTATCGCCTCGTCATAGCAACTGAAATTACATATCCATATACACACCACCATGCCCAGCTTCATGTGGGTTCTGGGGATCTGAACTCGGGTCCTTACATCACAGGACAAGTGCTTTACCCTCTGAGCCAACTCCCTGGCCTCCACTCATTTTTTAGTTCAGAATTGTATTGCTTTTTTTCAAATCCTATACCTTCTACATCTTCTGTGCTTATGAATTTTTCATTGACACACATGGAAAATGCATACACAAACACATACACAATGAGAGAAGCAGCAAGGTAAAATGAAGTGAAACAGAAAATACTTCTTCTCAAACCAAACGAAACAAAACCAATAAAAGAAGCGGAGTTATTGCCATTTACACGTACGCATGATTGAAATAGCCAGGAGAAGGGTTACTTAGAGTAAATAACATGGAATTACAGCCTAAGAAGCAAGGAAGGACTTATGCTGCTCTTCAGACAAGCTCTGTGCTCACAAACTCTTTCTCCGTCTCCTCTCAGTGAAACTCTGATGTGATTTGGATAGCCAGGCTCTGAACCGAGAGATATTGCTTCCCCAGATCCCTTGCAGCTGAGTTCAATGACTCAGTTCTGGTCAATGGTGTAGAAGTAATACATGGGATGGGGTTGGGACTGGGCTCAGGTCAAAGGCAGATCGCCTTCTGTAGTGAGGGAGTCTAGCAGCCAACTTAGACCTGGGGTCAGCAATGGAAATCAACCGCCACTAGGATATAAGGAGTCAACTTTGAGCTGAGTTCCTGGGAGCATTGTGGCCACTACATTTACTCTCAGTTTCCTTCTACTGGACTATTTTCACACCAAAGAATAAACTTTCCACATTTCTTTTTTTTTTTTTTTTTTTTTTTTTTTTTTTGGTTTTTTCGAGACAGGGTTTCTCTGTGTAGCCCTGGCTGTCCTGGAACTCACTATGTAGACCAGGCTGGCCTCGAACTCAGAAATCCGCCTGCCTCTGCCTCCCAAGTGCTGGGATTAAAGGCGTGCGACACCACTGCCCGGCTAACTTTCCACATTTCTGACGTTCTTGATATACTTAAATTCTATTAAAAACCTAACTGATTGAGGATTAGGGGACAGCTCAATCAGTAAAGGTCTTGACACACAAGCTTGAGGGTCTGAGTACAGATCCCAGAACTCACACCCAGCCAAGCCTGGCTATGCGTGTCTGCAGTTCCAGCACTGGAAAGCAGAGGTAGGCAGACCCAGGAGCTTGCTGGCCAGCCGGCCTAGCTGCAAAGTACAAGTTTCAGGTTCAGTGAGAGGCTCTGCCTCAGGGAATAAGGCGGAGAGCTACTGCGCACGACTCTACATCCTCCTCCCGCTACTGCATTCGTAAGCATGCATGCATGCGTGCATATGCAGTGCACACACACACACACAGAAAGAGAGAGAGAGAGAGAGAGAGATAGAGAATATGGAGACCCTGCCCCAGACTCACAGGATAAGAATATGCAGTGTAATCAATGATTCTACTGCTCAATAGAAGCAATTTCAGAAGTTTGGGAAGTATTTGTAATAAAATCTCTTTGAGCAAAACATACTCTGGCCAGCACTGAGAAGGAGGAGGGGGAGGAGGAGTGGGGAGGAGGAGAAAACATCATTGATTTATTTGAACGACCTACTAAGCAGTGTTTCCATTACCTAGATTCCTGGGGGGGAAAAAAAGACACAGAAATTTGACCTAATTTTGAAATCAGAGAGCTAAGATTATTTCCAAATGGCAAGTTTCGTGACAAATTCAAAGTACAAAATAGAAACAGATTGTAGGGGTTTGAATAAGAATGGCCTCCTAGACTTATACACTTGAATGCCTAGTCACCAGGGAGTGACTCTATGTGAGAAGGATTTGGAGATGTGACAGTGTTTGGAGTAAGTATGGCCCTGTTGGAGGAAGTGTGTCACCGTGGGTAGGTTGCAAGGTTTTAAAATCCCACACCACACCCAGTGTCTTCTTTTCTGATGTCTGCAGATATAGATGCAGAACTCTCAGCTAACTCTCCAGCACCATGTCTGCCTGCAAGCGCCACACCATGAAGACAATGGACTAAAGCTCCCGACCTGCAGGCCAGCCCCGGTTAAAAGCTTTCTTTTATAGGAGGTGCTGCAGCCAAGGTGTCTCTTCACAGCAACAGAAACCCTAAGACACGAATGGAGTGTTTCTATAAAAGGTCTTACATTTTAACTTCGGTATTTTTGTTTTTAGTTTGCGGGTATAGGTGTTGCCTGCATGTGTGCCTGGATCCTGTGGAGGTCAGAAGGTGTTGGAGCCCCCTGGAAATGGTGTTACAGATGGTTGTGAGCTGCCTTGTAGGTGCTGGGAATTGAACCTGGGTCATCCAGAAGAGCCCGTGCTCTTAACCATTGAGCCATCTCTCCAGACCAACTTTGGTATTTCTTAAACACAGTTCAAAATGAAGGAGATTATTCACACATGTCGAGAAAACTCTGAATTCCAGAAACAATAACCACTGTGAACCATTCATTAAACTAGGATTTTTAGTCTCATTTTTCACTTGCACAACCTCCATATCTCCTTGGGAACCAGTAGTTCTCTGACATATATCCCATTGCTTAGCTGAAGATGCATTCCCTTGCACCATTTAAAAGTAAACCTTATTCTGTCAATGTAGATTATCTGAATTTAAGTTATTCTCAACTCTACAGAAAAAGATTGCCATGAGTACATTTGATTATTTAAAAGAACAGTTGCTTTTAATCAATTAATTTGGGGTAATTTTCAAATAACTCCTTCAACTTTTTATGAAATAGCACTGATGTACAATAGAATGCCCACATCTTAATTGTACTTCTGTATCAATATGACGGTCATATCTCTCACCGCCTGCCTGGATAAGGGACAGTCCCATCACCCCAGAAACTTTGAAGAGAATGCTTTCTTGAGTAGCCACACCCTGACCTACTTCACAAAGGCAACCACTTTAAGCCTGTGCTTCTTATTCATCTATAGACAGAAAATGGAACTGAAACATGGTTTGCTTCTTAAAGCCAATAGGCTAGCATTAGACACCACGCGTGTCCCTGTTGCCTGCATGTTCAGAGTGTGCTTTCATCCTGCCTGACACAGAACAGTGAAGAAGGAAGAAGACTCTAAGTTTGGGACACTTGGCAATTCAAGGTGGTTATAGTTAGCTCAAGCATAAACTTTTTGTGGGTTGTTGATTTGTATTCTTCCAATGAGTTTTCTTTATATGAGAAATGGGAACTTCTACTCACACTGTGCAATGCTTAATTGCCATTGTTAACTCAGTGGAATTTAGAATTGCACAGGAGACACATACCTCTGGGCGCATGTGTGAGAGCATTGCTAGAAGAGGTTTAACTGTGGAAGGAAGACCCCACACAGAATGCAGGCAGCAGCATCCCTGTGCTGGGGTCCTAGGCTGACAGCTAGTGGAGCAACTGATGTCATCTCTGCTTCTAGAATGTGGACACCTGTGACCAATGGCCTCACATTCCTGCTACTGTGATGAACTGTAATCTCAAACCATGAGCCAAATTAACCCCTTCCTCAATTGTTTTTCTTAGGTATTTTATCTCAAGAGTCTGCAAAGTAATGAAAGCTTCCCTCCTTGCTGTGCCAAAGAGAAAAAAATTAGAGTGCAGTTTTTAAAAAAAGATCTATTTAAAAAAAAACCAAAATGAAACAAGAACCTTTGAATTATATTAGGTGGTTATTGGGGTTGAAGTCACACATTAGATAAGCTATAGTCTCTGTTATCACGGTCCAATGCATTCATTTTAAAAACCTTGTCCAAAGAAATGCCTCGTCTCTTTCCTTCCTTATGCATTATTATGTATTATTCCATCAATATCTGTAGCCCACTTGAGTCAGTAATGATAAATCACATTGTCCTTCTGCTATGCCTTGGATCTGAAATGTCCTCCTCCAGTTCATTTTTTTGTTTGGTTTGGTTGGTTGGTTGGTTGGTTGGTTGGGTTGTTTGTTTGTTTGTTTGTTTGGTTGGTTGGTTGGTTAGGTTGGGTTTTTTAGTGTGTGTGTGTGTTTTTCAAGACAGAGTTTCTCTGTTGTGACCCTGGATGCCCTAGACTCACTTTGTAGACCACGATGGCCTCAGACTCACAGAGAGTCCTCTGAATAGAGTGCTGGGATTAAAGGCATTCACCACCACACTTGGTATCGGTTTGTTTTGAAGGTGTTTTCCCCAGCTAGTGGTAATTTTGGGAGCCTGTAAGGTGGTGTCTGCCTGGCAGAAGTGGATGAATAGGGCTATCCCTTTGAAGGTTGCAGCCTTATCATTATTTGGACATTACTTTTTGCTTCTCTGCCCACCATAATGGCAACAGCCTTTATGACAAGTTCCCATCTCCCTGCTCTGAGCTGCTCCACCCTTAGCTACTCTGCCATGATGGACTGAAACCCTGAGCCAAGTGAATCTTCCCTCCTTGGACTTGTGCAAAGGGAACCACTTTGTCCTCCAAGAAGGATGACAAAGGCACCTTGATGTCACTGCACTCTGCAATGTGGGCAACCAGCAGGAAGCACGGGTTGATTATAAGTCTAAACAACACAACTCCACAATACAACAGCAAAACTGACAGCCAGCCTGGCAGTCCCTGCTTAGCCCTAACCAGCACAATCTCTTCTTAGACAGTCATTTTCCTCTAACTACAGTCTATGCTCTCTGACAGTCAACGAGGTCAGAGCTCGGTTTGGGGGGGTGTCTCTACATATTTGGGGGCCAGTTCTTTAATGAGGCTCACATAGTCATTTTTCTCCGCACACGCCCTGCACTCTTCCCCCCAGCTCTGAAGGATTTTCTTCAGCTCTGAGACTCTCATCTTCCACAGGTCCACCGATGCCAAGTCCAATTTCTTCTCTAAATGCCAAAAAAAAAGAGCACACAGTTGAATGACAAAACAAAAATCTCAAAAACTCTTAGGAGGACTGACTCCATTCCCCTTCAGTGTGAGACAATTCCTCTTCCCATGGGGACCAAGACATACCCAACGAGAAAGTGATTGAATTCTATGTCCTTAAATGTTACCGACCACAGACCAATGATATTCAGGGATGGAAACACCGAATCTGTGCTAAGTATATAGAGAGGTTTTTCTTTTTTCTTTTTCTTTTTGTCATAACCCCCCTAAACAACACAGTATAACAACTATTTGCTGGCTGGCAAGATGGCTCAGTGGGAGAAAGGAGCTTGCTACCAAGCCCAAGGACCTTAGTTGAATTCCTAGTGATTCCACACACTGGAAAGAGGAACTTACTCCCACAAATTGTTCCCTGACCTTCATATGTATGCCGTGGCACAAATGCACTCACATACATATACATGCACAGGAGTGTGGGCATACATGTGCATGTACACACACACACACACACACACATACACACACAATATGTAATGGAAACTATTTACATAACATTTACATTGTATGATATAATGATAGCAATCAGGAGATGATTTATAGTTCAGAGGAGGATATGTGGGATTCTATGCAAGTTTTATGGCATTTTGTATGAGGAACTTGAACACCTGAGGATTTTGTTATCCTCAACTGTATAAAGCTACTAGGACAACCTGCCTCCAACCATCCCTCTAAAGGCCTCTTCAAAAGGGACTGGAAAGCTTTGCAGAGTTCTCAAATCTGCATTCCTGAAACAAACTTAAACACTTCTCCAAAGGTTGAAGACAGAAATTTATAAACAAAAGCCAGTGTCTTTGGCATGGCCTTCGTTGTGGCTAAAAGACACAGATCATAACTAACCAGCAGGTTATAGTCCACTTTTAAGAGAAAATACATCTTCAGCAGTGTATATGCACATTACAGAGGCTCCATAATAAGGTGAAGAAATCACCTTATTTCTGAGCTGGAGAGTTGGTTCTGTGGTTAAGAGCATGTACTGATCTTGAAGAGGGACCAAACTAGAGTCAGCACCCACATCAGGCAGTTTATAACCACCTACAACTCCAGTTCCAGGGAGTCTGACAATAAGCTGAGAAAAATTTATTAACTATTGATATATTCAAGAGAAAAATAACTTCAAGTAAATGACAGCAGTTTCTTTGGTATTTTCTAGGGGAAAAAAGGGCATCTGGCACTAAATTTGAAAGGGGGAGTGCCCCAATACTCTTAAAAGTCCAAGAAGAGGTCAATACAAAAATAAAAATTATTTTATGGCTTCCAACATTTCCCTGATGACCACAGTTCCCATCTACAAATAAATATTAATTTCCTCTATAACATCAGATACTTTTTCTAATATTTAAGGAGCCACGTGAGGTAAATCCACTGCATGTACAAGTCTTCAAAAGTGAATTTGTTGAATGAAAGACAGCACAAAGTTGCCCCTCTAAACACATGGTTTGTATGGACTCAAGGCCTCTTTACTCTGCTCCTTTGAAGCCTATTCAAAGGGACATTTACCCACAATCACTACCCTGGAAGGAGGGCCTGTGCTGGGCAAACTAAGGACGAGGTTGTCATTGGGACCTTTCAACCTTTAGCCTGATTCATGTCTGCTGTGTAGCTACAGTAGATGCGCTCATTGCAAGGTTGTGGTGGGAAATGAGCCAAGATGATTACTTAGGACATTTACAGTAACGCAGTGTGTGTGTGTGTGTGTGTGTGTGACAGAAAACAACTTATGTCTTAGAGGAATTTCAGATGTGAAGGATAACTGAGGGAAAAATTTCCCAGCCTTTAATTACACTGACACCATGTACGAAAAAGGCTGGCCCAGATACAACCCTTCAGTGTAAGAATAGATTTAGCCATGTGAAATTTATAAGGCCAAGGGTAGAGCGTTAAATAGGACATCACCTTCCTTTCCTTAATGCTTATTTTAGGCATCTCTGATAAGCTGTGTCACTGGGCAAAGCCTGATTTGATGGAAAAGCCCATCTCCTAAAAGAGACATCTGGCAGAAGGATAAACTCGCCTAGGAGGGAAACACAGTCACATCATGACTTCAAAGTCCCACTGCCATTGGGCAGACTTCCAGACACTCACATTTGACATCACCTGAGTAAATTAGGAACTTAAAACTTGTGGCTGGGAGTTCCACGTTAATGCTGATTATCCATTATTATGCAATATTTACTATTAGGTTCTTATTAGTTTATTCACTTCCCTTCCTTTATAGGAGCTCAGCTGACAGGAAAACAGCAGCCCAGAAACCTATCAGCGAGCAGAGAATCCCTTCCCTCTAACGCTGGTTTTGTAGGTAACATGGCCCACAGTTTCAAAGCCTGACAATTCATAGAACATACTGGGAAAGAGAGTTGGTCCCTCGTACCGTATTTCAGCTCACAGATCTGGCTGTCCATCTTCTTCAGCTTTTCACAAATCTTCACCGTGGGCATGTGTACACTCATGGGACGAGTGACTTCACCTAGGATCTTGGTGGCTGCGTCTGTGGTGGCTCCTAGATAATAGCACTGAGAAGAGAATGATGGGAAATACGGGGATGACGAGATGATTCCGACAGCATAGGCACCTGCCGCCAATACCTACAACTTTAGTGTGGTCCCTGAAACCCACATGGAAGAAGGAGAGACCCGACTCTGGCAAGTTGTCCTCTGACCTCGCTATGCCCACCACGCACATGCGCACAAAATAAGTAAGTGGATAGTGGTTAAGACAGTGTTTCTGACAACGAATAAAAGCAAGCAAAACTAAAGAAGGGAGAAAGAGGTTACCCTTGTTCTCGTAGACCAGCTATTAAATTTTAACCCCATCTGGCTGAGGCACCGAAAGACCAGTGACCCAGCCTTGTCATCAAGCTAATTAGAATGTGCCTGTCTCTCATCATCATGGGGATTATCAGATGCATCTAATTAGCCTGATGACAAGGCTGGAGTCATTGGTCTTCTGGTGCCTCAGCCAGACAGAGTCCAGTGGTACACATTAAGATGACCACTCTAGGGAAAAAAAGAACTGAACTGGTCCCTGAGGAAAAGCTCGGTGGCAAAACACATGCTCAGCATGAACAAGGTTATGGGTTCAATACCAAGATGGAACAAAAGAGGATTTCATTTGAAATTGTCTTTATTGATATAGAAATATTGAAACAAGACATACATTAAATTCAGTAAAACAATCTTAAGAGGAAAATATAAGTCTCAATCATTACATGTAAATGATACTGAGATGATTGATGGGTTCTATTAAGTGTCTTGGTAGCAGATGCAAAAGTGTACCCATCCACATAATAGTAAATCCTCGTCAGCTTTACGATTCCATTTAAGAAAGTGTGAAATTGCTTGCATGTGAAATATACTTAGAAATGAAAACTGGATGACTTGCAATAAGAATCCACAGTGAATTGGGGGAAAAAAGTAAATCGGGAAGGATATAGATGCCCCAAGATGTGATGGAGAAGATTTATTGTAGATAAAATGGAGAGCATAGCCAGGGGTAGTCACATCTGGGAGAGTCCAGAGTAGATGGGACCCTGAGCCAGGAGATGGGGGCTTGGACAAAGAAGGGAGAGAGGGGAACAGTCAGGAAGCCCAAAGAGAAGGGATAACCAAAAGGGCTGAATTACACAAGGAAGGACATCTAGAGGAAGGGTAACCCAGACCCCTGGCTGGAGAAGGGTGGGGGTGGGGTATGCAAGCCAGGAGGACCCTATAACAGGTAGGGACTGAGGGATGCTGGGAGAACCTGGCAGCCAGGTCTGCTTTGATTTGTTAAATAGGCACCTCAGCCGTTTGTCTCAGGGTTTGAGTCTTAACACATAGGACCTTGTTTTCCAGAACTGATTTCTGCTTGCAACAATGGGCATACTCGAAGCAGGCATGGAAGGAGGAGAACACTAACTCCAAGTGGAAAGGGGAACTGTTGGTAGTTTTCTTGAAGCACAACAAAACAAAGAAAAATGAAATTTATCATACCAGGCGGTTTTCTTTTCCTTTGGCATCCAAGCAAAAGCTGATCAGTTCTTTCTCTATGGCATCCGCAGAAAAGTCTATTCCTCTGGTTAGTAAGAAGTTGTAGAATCGGTTTAAGAATTCTTTACATACTAGAAGGAAGAGAGACTTGGGGCTGTTACACAATTCTACCTTGTACTGGCTGGGTTTGTGTGTCAATGACACAGGCTGGAGTTATCACAGAGAAAGGAGCTTCAGTTGGGGAAGTGCCTCCATGAGATCCAACTGTGGGGCATTTTCTCAATTAGTGATCAAGAGGGGAGGACCCCTTGTTGGTGGTACCATCTCTGAGCTGGTAGTCTTGGGTTCTATGAGAGAGCAGGCTGAGCAAGTCAGAGGAAGCAAGCCAGTAAGTAACATCCCTCCATGGCCTCTGCATCAGCTCCTGCTTCCTGACCTGCTTGAGTTCCAGTCCTGATATCCTTTGGTTATGAACAGCTGTGTAGAAGTGTAAGCTGAATAAACCCTTTCCTCCCCAACTTGCTTCTTGGTCATGATGTTTGTGCAGGAATGGAAACCCTGACTAAGACATACCTCGAACATATTTATGCCTATAACTCACCCATCAAGTGAAGAAATATATAGATATGATTCAGGAGAGATGGTTCAGCAATTAAGAGCACACGCTGCTCCTACAGAGGACCCAGGTTCAGTTCCCAGCACCTACAGCTTACAAATCATATATAACTTCAGCTTTAAGGATCTGATGCCCTCTTTTGGCCTCCACTGGCACCAGGTACACATGTGGTACAAATACATACATTCAAGCAAGCACTCAGAGGCACAAAATCAGAAGAAAAAAATTAAAATATATTGATATGATTCAATACATTCTGACCATGGATTCAAACCCTAAGCATTATTTGGGGTTCTGTTCCTAAAGCCACCAATGCACTAGACATTTTTTATGAGCTTACAGAATCCACCAATATGTCTTTAGAACTAAGTTTCACCTAAAATGAAAACCTTTGCATAAACATTGGCAGACCCTAAAAGATAATATAGCTTTTATATAGGATATGGTCTTGGGGATACCTTTGCTTCGGGCATAGAAAAAATCTGAAAAACTACAATACCTTAAATGAAGCTCTTTATCATGCACATGTATTATGTCCCGACACCATGGGACTGGGCTTGGCAGGAACCTAATCTGCTGGGTTGTTTTTTTTTTTGTTTGTTTTTTTAAAAAAAAAACCATACTTTATGCATCTTAATAGCTAAATCCTAACTTGAAGACCCATTCTCAGTCCCAATTGTTCTGAGTTATGAGACAGGACTCAGAATAGGCACAGTCATGAGCAACCACCATGTTAACATTTGGCAGGAGCTGGATCTGATGCAAGCATTTCATATATTTTAAATCATTCAAGTTTCAACAAAGCTATGGCATAGATAAATTACTATCCTCTCTTTACAGATAGAGAGAATGAGCCAAAGAAACATCACCTGACTTGCAGGGTAAGTGGTAGAGAGAGGACTTGATCCCCAGTAGCCCCTGGCCCATGTTTTCCCCTACTATGGGAAGAAAAACAACTCTTTTCTTCTTTGAGTTGTTTTAGTCAGGAATTTTGTCAGAGCAAGAGGTGACATCACTAATGCACACACCCTCTCTCCTGACCTTCTGGAAATCCAATGAATGTATGTTGGAGTTTTCTTTATCTTTATTATCTCTTTCCCATCTTTCCCTTCATCTCTCAGAAACACATTCTTGGCCATCTTTCAATTTATGGCGGGATGGAGCCTCATTGTAAGTTAAAGACCAACACGATTGCACAGGTGTGCACACATGCACACATACATTTCATATTGGTTCTGTTTTATGAAGAATTCTGACTAATGCATAATCCAAGTAGAAACAGTAAGGAAACCTCTCAGTACAGCCATGCATCTCCTAATAACAGAGATGCCATCTGAGATGTGTTGCTAGGTGACTTTGTTGTGGGAACATCAAAGGGGCTACTTACAGAAACTTAGATGTTACCGCCTGCTAGACACACCTAGGTCATAGTACACAGGTCATTGCTCCAAGTCTATAAGTTTGGTAGGTATGTTCAATCTTTTGGCATTACAACACTACATTGTCATCTACAAAGCTTATGCTTAAGAACCATGTGATTGAGTCACAAGAAACAAAAACCTCAGACATACAAAATCATGATTTTTGATCATGCCTATGCATAGAACATGTTACCCTGAGGGCTGTGGGGTTTCACTGAACTTTAGGTATGTAAATATAAGAGAGCTGCAGTAAAAAGATAATATTAATAGTTGGGGCTGGAACGATGGCTCAGTGGTTAACAACACTTGCTGCTCCTCCAGAGGTCCAGGAGTTCCCGAGTTCAGTTCCCAGCACCCCTGACAGGTAGCTCTCAACCACCTGAAACTCCAGTTTCAGGGGATCAGGCGCCCTCTACTGGCCTCTGAAAGTTCCTGCACACACATGTGTCATACATACCAAACAGAGACACATACATAAATAAAGATAAATCTTCAATCAAGAGAGTTTTAAAATAAAATGGTGTGCCTGCATATGGCCCTTACTATGAATGGAGCCCGTAGAATTAGACGCTGCACTGGGGGAACCAACATTAAGGCCGAGGGCATAGTTCACACTGAGGAAGACACTATAGGCTCCCAACTTTAAGAGTATATGAAATTTTGGGGAAAAAAATAGCTTATTTCTTCCATGATAAATGAACTTTAACGTACCATAAGTTTTCTACCATATAAATTGTTTAATTTTTAAAGACCTGTTTGTTTTGTTATGACTCTTAGCTTGAAAAATGAGTATACTGCTGTACACCTTCCTTAAGCCTTTATTCTTTAGGTTACTAATCTATTTACTTTTAAAACTTGTTTGTCAAAAAACTAAGGAACAAAAACATGCCATAGCCTAAGCCCACACAGGGTCCAGATAACTGTTACCACTGCCCCCCCCTCATCTTGTCCCACTTTGACCTTTTCAGAGGCAACAACACACGTGGATTGGCCTTGTATAATAAAATTACTTTCTTCTGGGATATTTTGGGTTGTTTGTTTATTTTTGCTTTGAGACAGGATCTCCCTGCGGAGAACGGCTGGGTTTGAACCCACAGAGATTGTCCTGCCTCTGCCTCCTGAGTGATAGGATTTAAGGCATGGGGCATGATGTCCCCCTCTTCTGGAATATTTTCTAAAGTACATACCTGAGGCTATTTGACACTGATGTTTCTTTTGAATTAAGAAGAATCCAAGCAATGATTGTTGAAGGTAAACAGTTGGCACAGTCCTATGGCAATAAGTAGTGTGCCCTGCATGCTATATTGCTGTCATTCCTAAGACTGGCAATTCACTGTGTCTGTTTATTCCAGAACCAATGCAAGTGATTGATTAGAAACAGGGAATTCGCCGGGCGGTGGTGGCGCACGCCTTTAATCCCAGCACTTGGGAGGCAGAGGCAGGAGGATTTCTGAGTTCGAGGCCAGCCTGGTCTACAAAGTGAGTTCCAGGACAGCCAAGGCTACACAGAGAAACCCTGTCTCGAAAAACCAAAAAAAAAAAAAAAAACAGGGAATTCAATATCATTGAGTGGTAGAAAGTTTTCATAATCCCATAGAACCATTTTTGTGTACATGGTCCATCGTTGGCTGAAATGTTGGCGTGAGGCACATGGTTATAAATCTGATGGTTGGGATGTGGTCTAGGATGGTACATAAAAGTATAATTCATCATATTCACGCAATATTCAGACAATGAGACCACAGAAGAAAGGGAGATGGAGAAAGCACAGGCCAGGGGATCACCTTCGTGAAACGTCAACGTTTAGAGGTTGAGAGTGTAGGTCAGAACCAGAAAAGGACTCTTAGAAGAAGCCAGTGAGGTAGGACAAGATAAAGGTCCAGTGTTCTCCCCAGAGGGAAATGATGAAAAACATTTAACTGATCGCCAGCGTTATGAGCCACCAATAGAGTGAAAAATGTCTTCTGACATATCTCTTACTCGGCTTAATTATCAACTACATTAAGTCTACAAAGAAGACACCTGCTGTCATGATAATGCTGTAACTGAGCAAGAATTCATCAAAGTCTCTAAGCAACCTCCCATCTTCTTCCTGTAAGAGAGATTCAGCCTTGCAAGGTCTCATATCTCTTCCCCAACATATCCTCATATGATATCTAGACATCTCTGTCATTCTGACAAGGTATCATCTTTCCAAATGAGCAAAACTCAAGAACTCTAGCTTTTGTTTTTAAAGATGGACTTTTGGCTCACCAAAATGTGCGTGACATTTTTTTCCGCAGCACATATGTATCCTTTATCAGTAACCTGACCATTGTGTGCAATAACAGAGTTTTAAATCCATGGGATGAGAGACAACATCTAGAGAGACTTTTTAAAAGTACATAACTGCGTGGTGAGCAGTGAAATGATTTTTGAATCTTCTGAGAAACTGTGGGGGAGGGGGAGACACTGCCTGGAAGAAACTGGGAAAACATTAAATCCAGGAGAACCCTCCCAGAGATAGGGCAAGCTACAGGATGGGAGGACACCAGGACAATAGAAAGAAAAAAGAAAGAAAAAAAACCAGCGATGGTCTGTAACAAGGCATTAGACCTGGGGAAGAAGAAAGGGCGTCTCTCTATTTTATCTTTCTCTTCTCAAGGAATGTACTCCTTTGTAAAGCAGCTTGACTATAAAATCCTAACCAGCTGTAGCCTTGTCTTTGATTTCAGCAACCCTAGCATATTACCATGTTTTATTTATCTTCTGGGAGTGACAACTAGTTTGAACCTCAAAACTTGTCTTCTGTACAGAGAGGCAAGTCTCCCCAGTTAGGAGCAACAACATCAAGTTGGCAGCAAGATCATTTGCACAAAATCTAATGTGAATCCTAGTTCACTTCTTTTCCTGCGCCACCTTAATACTGACAGCAAAAGCAGAACGTGTCCTCAAGTATCAGTGGGCCCAAGTCAAGCTTTTGCTTTGGCTGGGAAAGGCAGGAGGAAATTACTGACTGCGCCGTATTTCTTGGGTGAAATGTTATTTACAGCCTGGCTCGGGAGAAGCTGCTTAAGTAATTGCTAGGCTGAGCGCGGTGTCGCCGCCATGCAAGCAGGTCACACACCGCTCACCTTCACAGTCAGCCCTCGGCCGCACACCGGCCTCCAGGCCCTGCGCCAGCACATGGTTCGAGATCCAAAGCCCGGCGCAAAAGGTCACCAGAGCAGCTGGACTGGTGAACCGCATGCTGAGTCTGCGAACAGGAACTACCTACACCTTCCTTGTCGTAGCGGAGGTTGCGGGTGAGGAAGGTAGGAGGCAGGAAACAAGTGACGCAATTTCTCCAGGCGTTCCCATTGGCTCTGGTGAAAGGAGCTCAGGAGAGGGAGGAGCTAAATGACCCTCTTCCGGGCCTTTTCTGGCTTGAGCGTGCGCGAACGATGTGTATGCCGAACTCCAAAGGAGCGCGAGTGATGCGCTAAAGCTATTGGCTAACCGTTCTGAAGAAAAGCGGAATCCTTGTGCTGATTGGCTGCAACTCGGAAGACCGGAGCAGCAGACCGGACGCAGTAGGCGGGCGGGAACGTGAAGTCTCCGCAGTGCCTGATGGGCTTGTTCCGAGGAGGCTTGCTGTAGCGGCTGAAGGGTCCTTCGTTTAGCTGCCGTGGTCTCCGCCGCCTTATGGCGGCGATCGGCGTGCACCTAGGCTGCACATCAGCTTGTGTGGCTGTCTACAAGGTGAGACCGGGAAGCTGTCTCCGGGTTTCGTGGTGACCACTCTATTCTCTGGGCTCCGGGTCATCGGCCCGGGAACCGTGCGTGCAAGCAAGTGACAAAGTTGCGGGTTCTCGGCTCTCCCTCCAAGGCCAAGCACGCTGTGTGGGAGGGTGGATGCGGAGAGCGGGATCTCGGATACTCCAGGACTGGACGTCTTGGCTGCTGTCTCCTTTGAGGAGTTTTAGGGACGAAAAGGCCACGGAATATCCAGAGCAGTCTCGGGGACCTCAAGGCTGCAGGGTGCACTTAGGGAACCGGGCCAGAGGATGCCCAGAAGAGTTCAGAAGACGTCAGGGCTCCAGGATGCCTGGAAGAGTTCCCAGGGCGGGGAAGTGGGGGGGGGGGAGTCATCGTTCTTGTAAAGATGCCTCGAACAAACCTGGATGTCAGGACCCCCCCCCCCCAGGTGCCAGAGAGGTCCTAGTGACAACTGACCGCAGAGTCCCTAAGAGTCACAGTGACGTCACGGGTTCGGGGTTCCCGGGAAGGTATCCCGGGAAGGTATACCTCCTGGGAGGTATTTGGAATTTCTGAGCAACCAGAAGCACTGTGTAACTGCGCTCCAGAGAAGGATACCTAGTTAAGAATTGACACTTGCTGTGCACACTTGATGTTTCTAGAACTGAGAACTTGACAAGGAACTATGGCTTTTTTCTCCTGAATATTGATGCAGGAGGAACAATTGTCGAGGAACAATTGTCAAGGAATTTACCCGGTGCTAGCTTCGGATTTAAGCCTCATGTGATTTGTAAGGAAAGTCCCATGGGAGTAGCTATTGCATTTGTAGGGAAGCCGGGGAAAAGCTGTATTTGTGGGAGAGTCATGTAACCATGCTTGCTAGCTATGGAATGTATACATTTGATCCAGCTTACTGCACAGAACTAAACGGAAAAATGCATGGACTAGAAGCCTTTTATTAAAATAAAGGAAACGAATAGTGGCAGTTAAAAGACCAATTTATGAAGGACAATGTAAGAAAGAGAGACACCGCCAATCTAGTAAGGCTTTGCAAGGTGGAGCAGTCTATGAGGACTGAACTCTGGTAGCCTTGTGCTTTTATTGATTGTTAAAAGGCCTTTTGGCAAGTCAATTACTGAACACCAAAACATGTTCTTGGATCTAGTTGTCTGAAGGAACCATTACCTAAGCAATTCTGAGCCACTGCAAAACTTCCTGGTTTGCAATGTCTTGCTACTGAGGTCATGCAAAGGCTAGAAATTCCCAAAGGAAGAGCAACCCCCTAACTCCCAATCACTGATTTTTTACAGAAGATGACTTCAAGGCCTGAATGGGCATCACTCAGGCACCCGAGTGAGTGCCCAGGTACAATGGCTTTTCTAAAATTCCGTTACAACCTGCAGGTACATTCAATGAGATTGTGTATTCCAGTGTGAGAGAACTAACCCTCTCCAGTCTTTCTTTAGGACGGCCGGGCCGACGTGGTTGCAAATGATGCAGGGGATAGAGTCACACCAGCCGTTGTTGCTTACTCGGAACGTGAACAGGTATGGTCTCGCACCCTCATTGGTGGTTCTGGAAAACAATGAAGAGTCCTTGTTGTTAATGTGCTGCTCTTTTTCAGGTGGTTGGACTGGCAGCGAAGCAAAGTAGAATAAGAAATATTTCAAGCACAGTAGTGAAAGTCAAGCAGATCCTTGGCAGAAGGTATGATATATAAAGTACTTTAAGGTGTGGTAGCCAAATATATATATATATATATATATATATATGCTTGCGCATTCTGGGCATAATGCTAAGGAAACGAGAGACACTCCGCTCTATTTAATGATGTTTACTTTAGGGAATGCCCCAGTGGGTTTGTTCAGAAGTTCAATTCTTGCTGCCAGGTCTGACAGTACTAATGAATGCCAGCACTCACTTCTGGTCATTTATGCCAGTCATGAGTGGTTCTTTGGGCTTTTTGCATTCTTATATCTGCTTGAACGAAATGAACTTGGATCATTTTGTTGGAATTTGAAGATTTCTCTGCATGGTGATTGAGTTTTGCTAAATCTCTTATCACTGGTCATAATTTCTGTAGCTACTATTGATTTTCCTCCTGGGCCCTTTGTGACACTTTCTGGGAACTGACTTTTCCATTTGACTCACAAATGTAATCGTTGGAGAAACAGTTTAATTAACATCTTAAGAAGCAGGTCAGTCATCTGTTATGACTTTAATTAGAAGATTCCAGAGGCTTGCTTCCCCTTACTTCTGTCTCTTCAAATTACAGATTATCCTAATAATTAGGGCCCTTTCATTTTCTCTGGAGTAGCAGTGTTTGATGATGTTTTGAGTGCTTTCACATCTGTAATGCTATTGAATCCTCTCGACATCCCCATAAAAACTGGTCAGCCAGGTACCGTCCTTTGATATTTACAGATGAGGTCAAGGCACTCGGAATTTGTGACTTTCCCAGATTACAGTGGTGAATTAGGTAAGCCTGCAGGTCAGGACTTCTAAACCTTAACTCCCTACCCCTGCCTTTTCTACTTCATTTAATTAGAATGTAAATATTAGGCATTTCCTTATGTTGAATTTAAAACTTGGAGATTGTTAATTAGGTTTAATACTTCATTTATATAGACATGTTTACTTCATGAGCTCTTGCCTGCTTACACTGAACTTGATATCACACTATTAAAGAACGAATTCAGATGTTTTCTGTGTGATGATTATATTCCCATATCCTTTAGCATTGATAGGTATTACTAAGCATATTAAAATGTACTGCTAAGCATATTAAAAATAAATTGGCATCAGATGTTTTTGAACTGTAAATGGGGAGTTGTGAAAGAACTTGAAGCCAGAGTCATCAGGGAGCCAGTATTTTTTAAGTAACCTTCCCCCTTTGGAGATAATTGTAGTTTCCTGTGAGAGAAAAACAAAGGCAACCAGTATATTCTTAGATTCACCGTTTCTGTCAGCGGTACTGTCCTGCAAGACTGTAGTTGAGCATCACAACCAGAACACTAATGTTGATTCAGTCAAGACAGAGAACGTCTCGGTCTGGATGCCCTGGAAGCCGGTGGTGTTTGGATTTGTTTCTTTTATGCCGTCACGACTGTCATCTATCATATTATGTACTTTGTATCAGCAAGCCAGCTTAAGCTTGCTTTTCTGGCCTTGAAAGTTCAATCCGTTTAGCAAGAATGGACCAGTGAGTCCTATGGGTAACACATAGACACACCACAATAAATGGACCACAGTCAGTCAAAGTCCAGTACCATTCAAACACACCCCTAGGCCACGGCCCTGCTAATCCTTCTCTTGAGTTAGTTGCCTCATGCTCGGGTTATTTTCCTTCTTGACCTAACTACTGAGCCACATGTGGGTTATCTCGGGTCTCAGCCCTGGATGTGTTTAGCCCTTTGTAGAAGAGCCAGTCCTTCTGTTACCAAGTCATTCAGCCCATAGTCCAGCACTTCCCATGGGTGAATGAACTCCCAAAGTCTTGGCCATATACCATGGGACCTACACACGGGTAGCACTGCCTATCTTGCTGCCAGGATGATCCTTACGCCTGCCCTGTAACTCTCGTTCCCCTGTGGCCTTCCAGCCAGAAGTGTGGTCCTCAGACCTGCCTTCTCAGCACTGAGTCCTGGGAGGGGAGAACCAGCAGGCTCCTGGAAACATGCTGAGAACATACAGAGCTTCCCCACGCCTTCAAAACTGTGCCCTGCTGCCCAGCTTGCTTCAGTAGCCTTCCTTCCCTGCCCGCTATGGCCACCACCAATAGCAGTGCGGGCATTCGTTGGTCCAGACAGGAGACTCGGACTCTTCTCTCCATATTGGGCGAGGCAGAGTACATCCAGCGCCTCCAGGCTATGCATCACAATGCAGATGTCTATCAGGCCGTGTCTAGGCGAATGCAGCAGGAGGGCTTCCGCCGCACCGAACGCCAGTGCCGTTCCAAGTTTAAAGTTCTGAAGGCGTTGTATTTAAAGGCCTATGTTGCCCATGCCACAAGTATGGGGGATCCACCGCACTGCCCATTTTATGATACGTTGGATCAGCTTCTTCGAAACCAGACAGTAACTGACCCAGACAACTTAATGGAGGCTGCTGCTTGGGCCAAGCACTGTGATCAGAATGTAGTGGCCTCTGACAAGCCAGGGGAAGAGGGAACCAGCATTCGGGAGACGAAAAGGACTCGGGCAGCTTGTCATCAGCATATTTTGCAAACAATTAAGGAATCAGATGAGGATTGTCAACTGAGAATCAGTGACCAGGAAAAAGAAGCCAGTGACCTTGAGGACTCCTGGGATGAATCCTCGGGTGCAGGTAACTCCCAAGCAGGAGAGGGACTGGGTCTTAGAAAAGTTTGGATAGCACCCTCTTGAGCATAACTCTCATTTCTGTCTCATTGAGCTCTCTTTTTAAATAAAGTACTCCCAAGTTTTTAGCTATGACCCTAGGGATGTCAAACTCTTCACACGTAAAGACATGGTCTTTCAAAGCATCCTAGATTGGGCATCATTTGTGCCTGGTGGGCAAGTGCTCCAACCCTAAGTGACTTGTCTGACCTTGGGCATTATTTGTAATGGGTCCTTAGGAATACATGGTGGGGAAAATGAATCAGATAGCCACACGAAAAGCATCTTGGAGAACACACATTCATTTTTATAGCTGGTTAAAGAAGCCAGACTATCCACATTACAGAATCATTTCCCTTTTTCCCCTTGTGGAGAGAGGCCTTCCCAAGAACTACATACTTTTGTGTCTCAGCTCTGTTGCTGATTGCAAGCATTCCCTTAGCAGGAATGTCCCCTTTGCAACACTGTGGCTTTGTCTTTCAGGATGCTCTCAAGGGACCCACAGCTACAACAGCTCCCACCACCTTTTCAGAGGTACAGCTGCTCCCTGTCAGAGCAGTCCCATGACCAGACTGAGTGTGTCGAGGGAATCCAGTCCCAGCACCAGCACCATCCGGAACCCTCTTGGGGCAGCCTCCACACCACAGCCTCCAGGCACCTCTGCAAGAGTTGCTTTTCTCTCTGGTGGGGATAGACCTCTGACCAGTGAGCCCTCCCCACGGTGGGCCAGGCAAAGAAAGCGCTCAGTGGCCAGGACCATTGCAACTGAGTTGGCAGAAAACAGGAGGTTGGCACGAGAACTCTCCAAGAGAGAGGAAGAGAAGCTGGACAGGTTGATTGCTATTGGTGAGGAGGCCAGTGCCCAACAAGACACTGCCAATGAGCTGCGCAGGGACGCTGTCATCGCAGTCCGACGCTTGGCGACAGCAGTGGAAGAAGCAACTGGGGCTTTCCAGCTAGGACTTGAGAAGTTGCTTCAGAGGTTGATTTCAAATACTTAAAGCTAGGGACTGATTGAATGCACACCTTTCTCAAACTGATACAAGTCTGTTTGTAGCAACCACCTTCTGGAACCCTGGCTCCTTTTTTGTGTCTTCAGGAAAAAGGAGCAGATGACTGGTAATACATAGAAGAGTAGTGAGTTCTTTTTCCTAAGATGCTCCACTGATGGAAAGGCCCTCAGGGATGAAAGAGTGGCCAAGGAGAAACTGGAAGGAACCAAATCCATGAGCTACCTCACAGTGTGGGACAGTTTTCTTTACCTCTACAAGGGTCTCCTCATCTGTCGAGGCAGATCAGTAGTCATTCCTGCCCTACCTACCTCACAGGGTTGTTGTGAGGATCAAGTGACTTATAGATGTGAAAAGGTTTGAAAGTTTCGAAGCATTATACACATGTAAGTTATTAATGCATTTGCCCTGGGCTAAGGGGAGCTGGGGTAAGCACATTGGTTTACAACATACACCAGTGTAGCGGCGTACCGTGACTTCATTGTTTGAGTCTATATCTGTTTAATTCATTGGCCTCTTAGATTGAGATCTCAGCTTCTTATATCTCTCTGTGGCTCACTAGACTAGGCATGATTGCATTTGTGTCTTTGTCTCTTAGAGTTTCACTGCTGTATCCTGACCTGTCTGCTAGCAAGTACTCCTTAGTCCAACCAGCTTCCCCTCCTTCATTTTACTAGTTCCTGGTCTCTATAGAGATGAACTTCTATTTGAGCACTGTGGGAGGCAAATGTCTCGTGTTGGTAGATTTTGATAAGGTAAAATAGTGACTGTTTTATGAAGTAGAAGTGTAAGTAAACTCTTTGCATTTGGTATTATCTGAGGCTCTTTAGATGCATAAATTGTGTGTTTACATTGTGGTTGCCATTTGAACATCTGTCAGCGGGTATCTTGTTTGGGCCCCACCTAGATCCAGAGTTACTTTTTTCCTAGTGATAGATACAAGAGTTGGTAGGGTTAGTGCATGTGATGAAAGAGAACGGCTCCCTTTGCCCTTCAGCCTGGAGAATGCTGGAAGTGGTGAAGGCCTCTGCCCAGAGGTAGTTCTCTTTAAGCTCAAGCCCCGACCAGGCGTACTGCTCTGACCCAGGCACACTTCCTTTAGAGGAGGTGGTGACATTGAACTGGTTCTGAGTGGGTCTTGTAGAACTCTAGAGTCACAGGGGATTTAAATGCCCTCCTGCCACTCAGAAGCCGGGGGAGAAAGGTGTGTTGGGAGAGGTTTGGGGTTTTGCAGTGAGGCAGGGGAGTGTCACATCGTTGTCAGCGGCTCAGTAGAAGCTGGAAATTGGAATTAGTAAAGAAAAGGACAAAAAACAAACAGTGGGACCTCGTGGAACCAGGAGTAGGTAGCAAAGAGCAAGTTGTAGAGTGAGCACTGGCTGCCTAAACAGTGTGCTGTAGAGTGCTTTGGACTCTGGCTAGACTGCCTGACTGGCCTTGCTACAGTTGTTGGCATTGGGTGCAACACTTTACCCTTTTTGTGCCTCGATTTCTTTTATCTCCAGGTTGAGGAATGTCTACTACATCATTTTTATAGTATCTTTCAGTTCTAGAATTTTAAATAATATGGTAAAGGTAAAAATGAAGATGAGCTATTTATAGTATTTTCAGTCAGCGACTGTTTATGTTTGAAATACTGTTTACGATTGTATTTAAGGCATCTTCTCTAGTGTGGACCTTTATCGCTTTGCTGGTGAAAGCTCTAAGCATCATACCGGATGGATACCCACTGATGCCTTTCTTTCCTTGAAGTGGATATATAAGTGTGTGTTGCCTTTTGTCTGAGGCCATGATATGGAAAGGTGCATATCTGTTATAACCAAATAAAGCTAACGTAGGTCATAGTATTCTGGAGAAAGCAGAGAAGTACTTTAACAAGACCTAGGCCTATGCCATAAGGATCTACTGGTGGCCGTGTGTGGAAGGGCATCTACTTGACATAGGAGACAGGCTGGAGCAGAAATGGAGTTAAAGTTGAAGTATCTTGAAAACCCTAATGGGCAGAGTAAACAAAATAAGGGAATAGACCTCAAGGTCCTGAAGAGTTAACCAGAAAACTTGCAGAATAGTACAGGAGACAGTGCATGGTGCAGACCATGTGCAGGAAGGCAGGCTGCCTGAGCTTTAGGCCTAACCCACTACCTCCTCCATCAAGCCTTTCATCATTCCGTAACTCAGGTTCTTCCTCTAAAGAGGGAACTAACCATTGCCTGTCCCTACCTACCTCACAGGGGTGTTGTGAGGACCAGTGCACAGGTAACGAATGTACAGTTAGATTTGTAGATACTGGGGTGTGACAGGCTTGGGGAAGGAGACCCACAGCACGTGAGTTCGGGTGTTGCCAAACCCAAGGCCCTGACCACTGTAAGAGATACATGAGGATAAGGTGGGCATGCATTGCTGGTAAGAAGTTGTAGTGCAATGGGAGACTCGACTCCTCCTGCAGGGCACGGTGTGAAGGAGGTACTGTGCAGACCAGTCGCCCATCTTTGTCTGTCACGTAACTTAATCCTGCTGTAGACAAATAAAGTTTTGACTTGCATGTAGTTGTGGGTCTGTCCACTACTTTCTAATGGTAACTGATCCTTTGTCACTTCTGTCCTACTGTGTGTCTACCTGTGAGACTCCAGTGTCGGTCATGTATATCTTGCCCCCCTGTGCCTACATGTGCATCCTATACCCAGATCAAAGAGGCCCTCTTTGCCTGACAGTTAAGAAATGAATTTTTTAGAGTTCTATTAATTCCTTGAAAATACATTCCTTGAAAATAGCCCTATGTTATCGATTAATAACTTACAGTCTTTACAGTCAGTAGATGTTCCTAGCCAGTTAAATTAAATTCTGTTCCGAGTACATGAGAATTATGTGGAACTTAGGGCACTGGTACAAATTCCTACTCTGGAGATGTTTTGTCTTTTTTTTTTCTACCCTCCCTTATAATGTCTAGGATGAGGTCCTTGTGGTTTGGAAAACATGAAGGCCAGGCAATTTCATGAAAAAAGAAATTTCCTAAACCCTACACTATAGGTTTGGCTGTTGGCCAGTTATATCATTAATTAGCTGTGACACTTAGGACAATCTTCCTACCTCTGGCCTCTACTAATTTGTTCTCAAATTAATTTTTTGGTGACATAAGAAAGGTAAGATGAGCCTGCATGTGATTCCAGAGTTCTAAACCAAATGAGCCTATTTTCAACCCTCAGAAGGCAGAGGTCAAGGTTCTCGGATGACTCCTGGCCCACTGTTGTCCACTATTAATTTTCAGCTCCTATTAAACTTTTAAGACTGTAGAGAAATGCCACAGCTCCTTAGAAGTCTACTAGAAAGGTGCACACATGCATTTTAATCTCTATGTGAAATTAAGCCAAGGATCAGAGTTCTTTGAAGAACAGAATTTGAGTGGTCATTTAACATGTTAGCAAAAGGCTGCTGAGGTGTAGCTGGGGTCAAGTCCTGGCTTTGTCCCTATTAGCCGGTAAGTACTAACCCTCTCTGAGCATGTTTCTGAAATAATGCACACCTAACTGGTCCCACTTGGTATTATAAGACCTGAATGGGTAGTAAGTTTGAAAACAGTGACAGTGGTATCCATTGGTAATGGATCTTAGTAATATGCCCATTTTTTACTTCATATGTGCAGTTATTTGGTATTTTATTTGAGGCATTAATCTATAATATCATGGCATATGCATACCTAGACTATAGCTTTCTATATACAATGTTCATACTTTTGCTCAATTTTGGTGTTGGGTGTTAATTTTCAAGTATAAAAACCAAGCAACAAATGTGGGTTAGGTATTCACCCTGAGTTTAGTGTTACAAAAGTCCTTTGTATCTCAGTGGTCAAGTGTGCAGGATTGTGGGTATGAAAATGGAAGGTGTAAGATTGTTGACTGTGTTCAAATTCAGAAATGTCTGGCAAGGTCTGAACAAGAAAGCTAATACTTTCAAATATGATGAATAAGAATTACAGCTGTTATAAACCCTCCATTAAATTCAAGCTTCTGTGTTACTATTGAGCAGTTTAATAATTTTGTTGGTCTATTCTTTATCTGTTCAGTGGTGTGAAAAGTACAGACTTCACCTTATGTCTACAACATTAATTTGTTAATGCTGAGATATCTTTATATTTCCCTATAAACAGCTCTGCTGACCCACAAGCTCAGAAATACATCTCGGAAAGTAAATGCTTGGTAAGTATGGCTCCTTTACCCTTCCCCTTACTCAATGTAATTAATTGCCAAGAGTCATGACAGGGCATTAAACTGAAACTCATCTGAAGTTTTATTTAAATTATTCTGTATTTGGCATAATTATAATTTTTTTAGGTCGTTGAGAAAAATGGGAAATTGCGGTATGAAATAGATACAGGAGAAGAAATAAAACTTGTTAATCCAGAAGATGTTGCCAGACTGATATTCAGTAAAATGAAAGGTACTGCACAAAAGTTAATAACTTAACTTTATTTTGTTTTGCAACTTCTTGAAAATGTTTTCATTATTTATATGAACGTGTGTGTGTGTGTCTGTCTGTCTGTCTGTATGTATATGTGCATGTGACTGAGGTTAGAAACATCCCCTGAAGCTGGAATTAGAAGCACTTGGAAGCTGCTTGAGGCGAGTGCTGGGAATTTAACTCAGGTCCTCTGCAAGAACTGTACATGTTCTTAGCCATCAAGCCACCTCTCCAGCCTGTTAACTTTAAATGATCCCTTAAAAGAGTGGGAACAGTGGTTCCCAGTGCTGAGGAGTTGGAGATAGATGCACGCTTGGGTACTGCTGGCTGGCCATTTTGGCCTACTTGAGTTCAAGGTGCGTGTGCACATGCACGCACACACACACACACACACACACACACAATGATTTGAGGTGAAACAGTGAACGATTCCACAAATTAGCAGTTAGATCTAAACTAGACTTTGCTTGGGTCTGACCTTAACCTTCCCTGTAAGAACAGGTCATACCTGAAATGCTTGGGACCAGAGGTATATAAAATTTCAGATTTTTTAAAACTTGGGGGATATTTACCTAGTCTGCCAGTTAAGAATACTAATTCCCAGGTGGTAGCTCATGTGGGAGGTATAGGCAAACGATCTATGTGAGTTCAGGCCAGCCTGGTCTACAGAGTGAGTTCTAGGACAGCCAGGGCTACTCAGAGAAACATTATTTAAAAAAAGGAATCTTGAGAGACAAGGCAGTCCTTATATAGGGTCTCTTCTCATGAATGAACTAGAAACTAGTTCCCTGGACCCAGTCTAATTTAGATTTTTGACAGTCCAAAGTTGAAAAGCCAAGCTCTTGGAAAGTACCTGGTTCTGTGTCCATAATCCATCATGAGAACCACAAGAATCACTACATGACCTAAGAGCCACAGGAGGGACCTTGGGGAGAGAATCTCAGACTTCAGTTAGGAAACTACAGAGAGCTTCATTGCCTAGCGTGTGTCATCACGATACATTCATTTGCGTTTGCTTTTGAATGTACAGAAACAGCACATTCTGTCCTGGGCGCAGATGCAAATGACGTAGTTGTTACCGTCCCATTTGACTTTGGGGAAAAGCAGAAGTCTGCTCTGGGGTAAGTATAACTGTCTTAACATGGTTAGTTAAAAGAGATACAGATTACACTGAGTAGTAAAATGTGAAGTTATCTTTGGAAATAGCTTGGGAAGCACAGTATTTATTTCACAGTAATGTCATTAGATGCTGTGTGCCCCCGTGCTGTTTTGATGGGAGCTGGTTTAACTACCAGGTTAACCTAAGCTGTTGCTTAGGCCTCATTTTGCCTCTCTCGTGTAGTTGATGGTTATGTGGGAAATACATAAGCCTGTTGTTTAAAAAAGTAATTATTGAATGAAATGGGTACTGTAAAGAAACCAAAATAGCAGCTTCGTAGGTAAAAGGGAAGTTTATTCAGAACCATAGGGGTTGTCCCTGGGAAAAGCAGAGGGAAGGCAGGGATTCCCAGGGCTGAGAGGAAGGGAACCCGGGAGCCAGTGTGGAGGGCTCTGAAGTGTGACAGATTCTTGTTGACTAGACTTTGATGGGGCCTCGAAGCTGGCACAGACCTTGATGTGCTATTAGGCACCGAAGTCAGTGGAAGAGCCAGAGGTCCCTTTTGCTAGAGATAAGGAGCCACTTCTTTTTATGGGTAGAAGTTATTTTCCTAAGTCCCTGAGGGGATGCTGGCTTTTGTCTAAATGCCAGACTTTGGGAAAGGGGATTTCTTGAGACTAGACAATTATTATTTTAGTTCTTAACATCAAAACCAAAACACAGAGATTCTGCCCTCACAGGTGTCATGAGATGCAGTTCTTAGCTTGCAGGTCCTTACTCTACTCCATAGAGTTCCGACTGTGCTTTAGTAAGCAGAGAACTGCTGTATTTACTTGTGGGCCCAGAGGGAAGAAATGGAAAATCCCACAATGTTCTAGACATTTTTACAGTTTCCTAATAATCATGTAATCATGGGTATTTATTTGATTTCTTTATTGTCAAAAATTACTGATTGTTTTTTTTGTTTGTTTTTCCTCATAAGGCAGTGTGTTCAGGGTGAGTGCATGGGTGAGTGAGATGTGTCTCTGACCTCTCAGAACTAACTCTAACTCTGACAGTGTGCTTGTTGAATCAGAGGAGAATGTTCTGAGCAATATGGAGGCAAGGTACAGCTCGTAGACTTTCAGGGCCCAGAGACTCCCCAGAAGTGAACTTTAAAAAATAGATATTTTTGAGAGCTATCTTGCATTTCTTTCTGTTTGTGTGTATCTGCATGTGTATGGTGCGTATGTGTTTGCTGGGGCTTTGGAGGCCAAAGGGCCTGACAGGTGTCCTCTGTCACTCTCTGCCTTACTGTCTCACGAGACAGGCTCTCTCAGTGACCCTGGCACTCACCGTTTGCCAGGATCCTGCCCTGCCACCTGGCTTGTTCAGACACACGCATGCGCCCTGCCCCAGCACCGCAGCTACAGACATGCACCACAGTTTTATGTGGGTACTGGAGATTCAAACCCAGATCCTCATGCTTGTGTGGAAGGCCTGTTTCCTGACTGAACCACCCCATAGCCTAACAGGCATTTTTTTCATACTCAATATAAGCACCAGCCATTTTATCAAAAACACAGTGCATTGTTAAACAGAAAGCAAGCTCTAGGCGCTTCCTTCCTTTCCTTGGGTTCTGCTTCCTCGCACTGTCTTCTGGAGTATCATTTGCCCAGAGCATGAGCCTGTCAGCACAGCTACAGGTGTATGACTGCGTGTGTTGTGATACCCAATTCACTGAGCGCAAATTGTTCACAGGGAGGCGGCTGGAGCCGCTGGATTTAATGTGCTGCGACTAATCCATGAGCCATCCGCAGCTCTCCTTGCTTACGGGATCGGACAAGACCGCCCTACCGGGAAGAGGTAAACGCCAGATCTCTGGTTTTCAGTAGGATGTGAGCAGCCCAGCAGCATGGTGCCACCTTCACATGGAGAATTCTGGCCTCCCATCCTGCTGAGCTGCGGAGGAGATGGGAAAGCAGGGGAAGGAGAAACTGAGCAACTCCCATTTGTAGTGGAGATTGGCTATCGTGGAGGGGTTGGTCCAGTTTCCAGCCAACACCAGAGCACTGTTGATCGCGCTCTGCTTCGGTGTTTAGACACGTTTAGAGACAGAGTCAACAGAGTTATTATGTTAACAGTTGATGGCCACACGCATTAGAGAAATTCATTTAGATATGGTATTAACCTTTCCAAATAGTTGGACCCGGTCCAAATGTCTCATGGTCAAAGAAACTAATGTGTATAAATCGCTAGGAAATTATTTTGAGGTAAACGAAATTAATGTAGAAATATTAGAAATTATGAGTTCTGACATATATTTAAATATATGAAGTGGGGAGTTGGTTTCTACTGTCCTGTGTTGGATCCGTAAGCTATGTTGTATTTAACTTATAAAATATTTACAGGATAGCTGTATTTAATTCTTTTCAGATTCATAATAATCATAAACCCCTTGTTTGATTCACTTTGAAAACTTAGTGTTTTCAAACCTAGTCACTCAGAAAAATAGATTCTTCAGTTAACTGACTGAAAGGAGCTTTGATTTGGTTTCAGAAGATCATGAGTTCAAGGCTTGGTCCAGCACAGGTGACAGGAGACAAGCTGATGGCCCATCTGGGCTGTAGACTTTCTTCCTTATGATTTATTTATTTTTTATGTCTATGAGTGCTTTGTCTGCATGTACACTTGCATGCCTGAAGATAGCATCTGATCCCATTACAGGTGGTTGTGAGCCGCCCTGTGGGTGCTGGGAATTGAACCCTGGTCCTCTGGAAGAGCAGCCAGTGCTCATACTTGCTGAGCCACCCCCCTAGACCTCATAAATAGGTTCAAACAAATGGCTTCAAAAGTACAGTCTCGGGGGCTGGAGAGGTGGCTCAGTGGTTAAGAGCACTGACTGCTCTTCCAGAGGTCCTGAGTTCAATTCCCAGCAACCACATGGTGGCTCACAGCCATCTGTAATGAGATCTGATGCCCTTTGCTGGTGTGTCTGAAGATAGCGACAGTGTGTTCATACATAAAATAATTAAATCTTTAAAAAAAGAAATGGGTACAGTCTGGCTTTAAAATGTCATGATTCTCAGATGAGTTACCCATTTTTTTCTCTCTCAAAGCAATGTTTTGGTGTTTAAGCTTGGAGGAACATCCTTATCGCTCAGTGTCATGGAAGTTAACAGTGGGATGTACCGGGTCCTTTCCACAAACACCAGTGACAACATCGGGGGTGCACATTTCACAGACACCTTAGCACGGTACCTGGCTTCGGAGTTCCAGAGGTGAGTGCCAGTCCAGTTTGATCGAGGTCCACTTCAACAGCTTTGTCGGTTTGGTTTGCCAATTTAAACTTGTCCCTTTTTTTTTTCTTTTTAAGATTTCTGTGTCTGGGGAGCTAGCTCAGCCTCTTGTAGAGGAACTGATACACTTCTAACAGCCGAGCCATCTCTTTCGTCCCAGTGTTTTAAACCGTTCTGGGACAAAGGAAGATGTTTTTCTCGTGCGGAAACCAGGTGTCTTCATCTGTAAATTATAATGTCCTCAGAAGCAGAGGCCAAGCCAGCAGTGCGCCTTTTAAGCCAGGCATGGTGGTGCACATTTGTAGCTGCACCTGTGAGGCAGGGCAAAGGACACTCAGACACTCAGGTTGAGGACAGCTTGATTTTTTTTTTTAAAGGGTGATTTCCCACATGGAATAAAAATGTGCTGCTTTTTATTATAAAGGCATTGCTTAACAAAACAATTGTTTGTTAAAGTAGCCCACACTGCAGATGAGAGACTTTGACAGTTTTGAGGGTGTGAGGAAGCACCTTGAGCTCAGTAGAATTAGCACCTGTCTCCCATCTACACATGCTGTGTGGTGACTGGAAAGATGAGACATATCATCTCCGGTCTGATCTTCTGGCCTGCTACGGACTCTCATATCACAGAACAGTTTCTTATGGTTACTTAATACATTCAAAATAGTATAAAAACACATTTTCCCTGAAAGGACCCAGACAATATGCGTAGAAAAGTTTTAACAGCATTAGAAGCCATGTTACTAGTATTTGATTAATGTATTATTGCCATAATGGTACTTAGAATTTGGTGGCATTAAATTGTAAATGACCTAGGACCTTTAAACTTCAAATGTTACATCTTTAGGTTGTTCAAACATGATGTGAGGGGAAATGCCCGGGCCATGGTGAAGCTGACGCACAGTGCTGAGGTGGCCAAGCATTCTCTGTCAACCCTGGGAAGTGCCAACTGCTTCGTAGATTCCTTGTATGAAGGTCAAGATTTCGATTGCAATGTGTCCAGGTAAAACCGATACACCAAAGTTCAGCCATTCTGTGCGTGATTTTTCTAGTGTGCAGCTTTTCTTTCATTCCTTGGTTACCTGTAGTGAGGGAGTATCACTGTCTTCAGATTTGGAGCTCATTTTTTAACAAACTAAATAGTTGCTACAGCGTGATTCCAAAGTTCTTGCTATGTATTTATTACTCTTTACTGAAGATTGACAGCTGTCTGTGCCCACTGTTTTGGTTAGGCAAGCTGGCCAGGGAGTAGAAGTTACCAGAGGTTCCTCCCACCTCTCACCTTCCCTATTGCTGGCATTACAGGCACATGCTGCCCTGCTCAGTTTGTTAAATGGGTGCTGGGGACTCGAACTTAGGTACTTACTCTTGCCCACTGAGTCATCTCCTCAACCCTTTGTTTTGCATTTTGAGACAGGGTCTCATGTAGCCCAGGCTAACCTTAAACTCACAGTAGTGGAGGATGACCCCCTGTATCTATTTCCCCGGTCCTGGGACTGCAGGCATGCACCTGGGCAGTGGTAGAGCCCAGGACTTCATACATGCTAACCAAGCCCTTTACCAACGGAGCTACATCTCTAACCAATATTTTATGTTTTAATGATCTTTATGACATTTAACAGACTTAAAATAAAATTGTGTTTAATAGCCAGCCATGTCTCTTAAATGACCCAAGACACGGCTTACAAGTGATTGCATCTTTACCCCAAAACCCAAAGACTGCCTCTCCCGTTGTACTAGCAACAACTCTAGCCTGTTGCAATTTCCCCAAATCTGACAACACAGTACTTTAAAGCAGTTAGTTACCGGCTCTCTTGAATTCTCTTGCCTGGTTTTGGGCATCTTCTCCATCTTTTTCTCTTAAAACGGCCTCTTTCCTTTCCTTGTCTATTCTGAAAATCCTGCTCCATGATGCTTGAATTAAAGTCATGTTGGATGAAGGGAAACATTACACTTCTGAAGGAGCCCGTGGCTAGCTCTTTAGTATAGCCCAAAGGACAGGGACTGTGTGAAAGGACATTGAAGTCTCTTCAAAGGTTGAAAATCTTCACGTTTCTATTTCTAGAATGCCTTACTGCCAAGTCTGTTTAAATACTCAGTGTGTGTATGCTTATTCACATATGTGTAAAAAGGAACTTATCTCAAACATTTTCAACCATAAAGTATATTTAGTATTTTAGGTAAGAAAATTTATAATCACTCTCACTTGCATTTAAGAAATCAAGTGTGGGTCGGTGAGGTGGCTCAGTGGGTAAAAGTGCTTGTCTCCCTTTATGTATGCATCATGCAGACACATATGGACAGTAAATGTAACAGACATTGAATACACAGGGAAATAAGAAGCCAGCCGGCACCTGAGGCTGTTATAGAACTTGCCATGCTTTTAATGGGGATTTCTGAGTTTTTCTTGCTACTCATTAATAAAATGTAACTTTAAAAAGACTGAGTGTGGAATAAGGCAGTCCGGTTTCCATGGATAGTGTGTCTCAATACTCCGTATCAGTGTGCAGCTTTCTTGGTGCAGACTCTGTGTCGCTGTGACGTGATCTCAGGCGTAAAGGAGTGTGACTGGGAATGCCTGTAAAAGCATGGGAAGAGGGAAGTGTCCAGTCCGTGGTGCTAGTGGATTTACTGCTGAGCATACCGTGGATCTCCCGTGCCAGTTTTTAGATGCTTACGGGTCAGCCATGAGCAAGTCGGCCCTCCCTTTGAATTGGATATAGCTATCTTCAGACATGTAGGTAAATGACCAGGGACACACAAACACACACACACACACACACACACACACACAGTGTCTGATAATGTGCAAACCAGTTCTTGAGGGATCAGTTACTCTTTGAGAAGCCAGACTGCACTCAGTGTTTGCTCTGCTCTCTTCTCTCTGTCCCATGGTCACGTCTGCCTGCAGAGCAAGATTTGAGCTTCTTTGTTCTCCACTTTTTAACAAATGTATAGAAGCAGTCCGGGAGCTCTTGCATCAGACTGGATTTACAGCCAATGATATCAACAAGGTAATGCTTCATCTTTTCCCAATATCTTTTAGGAACAATTTCAGAATTAAAACTTAGGGAATAATGGTGTAGGAAAATATTTGTTTCGGAACTTTTGTTAATGTTTAATGATCTGGTGAACTCATATATGTTATGTGTATATTCTGTTTCTACACACACACACAAACTAGAATAGTTCTCTCCCAGTATGTTTATCTACATGTGAGACAGACATATATTGAAGTATGTCCCATGCAACAGCACATGTGCTTGCTGGCCAGTGACCATCAGCTCTGGGATAGGTACTGTCACCTGCCCCAGCTTGGTAAGTAAGGCACTCAAGTGCAGAGATGACGTGATTTCCTGAAGATCTTGAGGTTAGTGAGGAGTAGAAGTGGGATCTGGGGGATGACTTTTAGGAACATAGCCAACTGCAGGGAAGCTGCATCATGGGAAAACCCTCACCAGCAGAGATGACATCAGCCATCCAGTGTCTGCCTCCCTGAACTCCTGTCCACTTGCAGGCAGCCCTGCCACATTGCCTGCTGTCCCCAAGCCAGCGTTACTCTTCTGTAACCTAGACAAAGGCTGTGTGGGAGCTTCGGTTTCCTCAGCTTCCTGCTGTTATGGCTTCCCTCTGGGCACTGCTTCAGTTCTGTGGAAGCAGACAGCTGCACCATGGCAGCTTGCTTTCTGTGTCTTCCTTTCTCTCTTATAAGGAGAAGACAATACTGCACCGGAGAAGTAAGTGGTGTAACTGATCCTGAGGGTTCCTGGGAACAGTAACTGGAATGTCACCAGGGAACATTCGGAAACATACAGTGGGTGATGTTAGTGTCGGTTCCCTTCTTCATTTGTCATGGGGCTCTGTCATTTAACAGCCACTGCAGTACAACTCTGAATTGTTTGAATTGAAATAAAGGATTCTTAAGTCCTAGACTGTTGCTGTGGATATAGGCTTTTAAGAAATTAAAAACCCATAACTGCCTTTCGTCTGCTGCCTTGCTGCAGCAGGTTCCGGGCTGCGTGTCTAGCAGACTGTGGCTGGAGCTCTGCTCCCCTGGCTTCACAGTCACGGGATGTAGGTTAAAGGAGCCACGCACAGTGCCCGCCCTGTGGACTTGTGAAAGAGGATGAGCATTTGAGAATCCCTGCTACCTCCAATGCTTCTGTTTCGATGTGGTTTGACAGTGTATAGGGCTAGGCTCCGACAGGCCTGTCAAGATGGCCAGTCCTCTTACAGAAGGGGCGTGGGCAATTGGGCTTTATAGGCATGAAAACATTTCCTCCTCACAGAAGCCTACAACGTAGGCGCTGTCTGTACTTCCAGATGCAACACTGACACTACAAGAGTGAGAATAGATTCTTAGCACCATGTCTAGGGTGGTGTGTCCCAGTAAACTAAAACCTGGTTTCCTAGGAGCTGACTGTTCACTGTCAGCAGTCATCGCACCACTATGTATTTTCATCCGAAAATGAGACGTTAAAAGCCAAAATCTTCCAGGGTTTTTTGTTTGTTTGTTTGTTTTGGGGGGAGGGTGCTTACAGTTCACTAATAGTTATTTGTTGAATTATGTTAACTTACAGTTCACTGATACAGCTTTTTGTTGAATATAAGATTTTTTGAAAGACATATTCTACATTTTTGTTCTGTATTTACTAGGATCATAAAATTTTAGGAAAAAATTTTCCTTCCTAAAGACAAACCCACATTAAAAAACAAAACTGGTCTTCTCCCCCCTCACCTGCATATTGGTGTGGTCCCTGTCTCGTTCCACATACTCAAGAGCACCGGTGTTCTAACTGGGCTTAGGGGACATTGAATTTGGAGAGCCTCCATTAAAAGGTTACATAAGTAGCCGTCTGATCTCCCTTCCCACTGTGTGTGTTCAGCACTCTGCATATCCATATCTCGGATGGGGATTGGATGAATCAGAGAAACCAGGAGAATTTACAGAGTAATTTTATATGAAGCTCTTCAGAGATGAGATTTAGTCAGGTAGCATACCAAAAGCTTAAAATTTTATACAAACATAAACATCTTTTTTCTCAAGGTGCTTGCTAGTTTTCCATGGTAGAGGCAAAAAAATTTTGGTGTAGTTTTTGATACTGGTTACAAAAACGATGTAGTGTACATACACATTGCTTATAAAATGTTGGACTAATACAGAATATTAATTACTTTCTACTGTTCAGTTGACTTCATGGTTAAGCTGTACCACATTAACCTGTACCATATTAATCATAAGCCTGATATATATTGCTGTGCTGTATTTATCATGTGGTTCTATATCTTAACTTTGTTGAGAGAAAAAGCTGATAAGCCCATTCATTATGTATTGTAACGATGTGTCAGACATGGCCTCATGTGGTAGGGATAGCTCATCCTATCATCATCCTATCATCCTGTCCTTCCTGTTCTAGGTCGTGCTGTGTGGTGGATCTTCAAGAATCCCAAGGCTGCAGCAGCTGATTAAAGATCTCTTCCCAGCCGGGGACCTCCTCAACTCTATCCCTCCAGATGAGGTCATCCCTATTGGTGCAGCCATAGAAGCCGGGATTCTTGTTGGGAAAGAGAGCACCTCAGGGGATGACTCTGTCATGATAGAGTGTTCAGCCAAGGATATTTTAGTTAAGGTGTGTTTAGTTTTCTATGCGTTTACATAAAATTACGACAATTGCTGTGAGTTTCATTTATATTATAATATAATAAGCCCTGTAACAAGTACAGTAAGAACTTTTTAAGTTTACACTAGTAATTATTTTTATGGGTTCTTTATGTTGTGTCACTTAATATCTATGGAACATGTTGATTTCCTATGAAAATGAAAATACAGTTTTAAACACTAGCTTCTAGCATTTGTAGAGAGAACTGTGTGTCAGTATGTAATTAAACATAGGGAGGTTGAACTGGGGGTTGTACCTGTGTTTTTTCTCTCTGCCTACTTTTCTGAGTGTCGGCGAGGACTATGCATTTCCATCACAGCAGGAGTACTGGGCTATTTTCAGTTGAAAAGATAAAAACCTTGTGCTCATCTTGCTCTCCTGCCCCTTAGAGAGTAGATGAATCAGGTGCCGACAGATTCACAGTACTCTTTCCCTCTGGGACTCCATTGCCAGCCCGAAGACAGCACATGCTACAAGCTCCTGGCAGTATATCTTCTGTTTGCCTTGAACTCTATGAGTCTGGGGGGAAGAACTCTACTAAAGAGGAGGCCAAGTTTGCACAGGTAAATATATAAAACTGGACATTACAACTTTGTCTCAGGCAAATATTTCACTTTTCCTCCTGAAGTCAATTCAGTTAACATCTCCATTAACACAAAGTATATGCACTCAAGTAACTCTTACAACTAAGCTGCTTCTACTTACTCATTTTTTGAAAGTGAAAAAAAATAAGTGGTAAGCAAGAGTGAAACCATTTTGTGTTTACACTGCTTCTCTGCTCTTGGCTCATCTTAGTAATTTGGCAACTGGAAGAAGAAAAGATTTTTTGGTTTGGTAAATGCCAGATGCCAAATGAGGTTATGTTCAAACAGAATTGCCTGCCTCAAGTTGTCCTCTGACCTTTACACGCCTGTCAAGGCTCGAGACCATACACGTGCACACAAAATAACTAAGATAAAATAATTTTGTGAACAGAAAATTGCAGGCTGGGCAGTAGTGGGTGGTGCACGCCTTTAATCCCAGCACTTGGAAGACAGAGGCAGGACGATTTCAGGGAGTTTGAGGACAGCCAGGGCTACACGCAGAAACCCTGTCTTGGAAAAAGAAAAAGAAAAAAGAAAATCACATAAGATATATGGAACCAAGTTGGAAAGAGAATCTTTCTGTGCCCCTGTCTGTTCACACACCCTTTCCAAGTGAGTCACAGGATGGCGACTTGTAAAATCATTAAACTTGATCTTGGCAGAGTTCAGGACACAATGCCAAACTTCTAACTGGATGTATTGAAACACCTGTCTTTCAGACACTAAGAAATTACAGACTTTCATAACACCTCTTGCTGACAAATGTTGTCCAAAAATTCTGTATATTTCCTTTAAATGGATAGCATTCCAAGTATACAAAGAAGTATGCTTGAAGTAATCTGTATTACTATGGGTAATGACTTACTCACCTCCAAAAGTAGTCTGTTCTTTTGAGGACAGTACTTAGCAAGTCATGTTAATGGGATATGACATAAAAGAGGGACAGATACGTTAGCTGTCTTATATCCTCCTTCTAAGGGAGATAGAAGCCTCTTAACAAGCTTAACTCCTTCATTTCTGAATTCTCTCTAAATGGTAAGATAGTTGAAAACTGCCCCATTTTAAAAGGTTTGTTTTGGTTAGAACTTTGATCCTTTAAAATAAGAAAGTACTGAGTTATTTTTATTTGTTTGTTTTGTTTTTGCACAAACAGGTTGTGCTCCAGGACTTAGATAAGAAAGAAAATGGATTGCGTGATATATTAGCTGTCCTTACTATGAAAAGGTACAAAATGAAATGTTTCCAATATTATGAATATTCTCTGAGACTTGGTCCCTTTAGAGGTTGGCTAATTATTCTAGACAAATCATTTCTTAAAACGCTGCAGTGGTTTTCCTAGTGAGAGCTTCTATTTTAGAAAAAAAAAAAGAAAAGAAAAAAGTATATATCGAGAATTTAGCAGCCTTGTGGGTCTTCTGTTGGCCCTTTTCATCTCTATGGAGAAACTCCAGGAAATTTGTTCCTAGTTAAATTCAGCTGGTGCCATTTGTTTCCTAGCAAGGCCATCTTGTCATTGTTTATTTCAAGGAAAAGTTTCTCATTGACTTTAGGAGCAATATAGCCTGTAAACCATATTTAGAAAGAATATCGAACTCATCGGAATGGGCTTACCATAGCCTGGCTTTGGAGTTGGCATGACCTGTCCTGAGCTTTGTAAAGTCTTAAGCATTTATCATCTTAGATTGCCAGGGAATATAGCTATGATCTCAGAGGTCTAGAAGTAAATCATTATAGCCTCCTAGAAAAGGCACATGCCAAATTTAAAGACACCGAACTTGTGTTTAATCTTTATCTTAATAAACTTCTTTTGAAAATTTCCAAGTCCTCCTCAAAGACTGAGTGTTTGTAGAAACTGAGCTTATGAAACCTATTTTCTGTCTGTCTTAGGGATGGGTCTTTACAGGTGACGTGCACAGACCAGGAAACCGGCAAGTGTGAAGCCATCACCGTTGAGGTTGTACCCTAACAGTTCACATAAGCCAAGACGTTTTTACAACTATAATACCAACATTATCTGGTTTTGTGTATAAGTGTTGTTTATAATAAACTGCTTTTCCAATGAAGGTAGAAGCTATGTTTCTATTAAAATATAATTCATTAGTAAGTACTGGAGTCTTTGTTTTTTGTTTCATATAAGATTAACCATTATTAATGGAAAAAAGGGAAGCTCTTTAAGGTGTAAGTTGATTTGATTGAAAGAAAGCTAACTGAAAATTTTAGAAGTTTTAAATGTTCTAATCTGAAAGATTTCTGTTGGTTTCTTGATGAATAAGAACCCTTAAATCCATTTCATAGTAATTGGGAACAGTCACAGACTGTAGTGTATTAGCTTCCTCATTACTGTGACAGAATACCTAACAAAAACTCAAAAGGAGGACAGATCTATTTCGTTTTGGTTTCAGAGATTTCTTTCATTATGCGGGTGTGGTACTCAGTTCACATCATTGTAGGCTGGAAGCAGATGAGGGTGTAGGAAGGAGCGAGAGCAGGGTAGATTTCCCAAGACACTCCCTCTAACTCTGCCTCACCCCTCACTTCCCACCCAGTTCCCAATAGTGCCATCATGTTGTTGCAGGGCAGGGTGTGGGGCACTCCTTTGATCTTGCACTCAGGAGACAGAAGCAGGCAGATTTCTGTGAGTTTGAGGTCAGCCTGGTCTACAGAGCAAGTTCAAGGACAACCAGGGCTACACAGAGAAACTCTCAGAAAAGGAAAATGAAAAACAAGTTATATATTTCTAGCACACTATGGTATTGAGTAATATTTATTCCTAAAGAAATGCAGGCATAGAAAGCCTGACCAAAACCTACTAAGGCAAATACTAAATACTTTTGGTCTGGGTTTTGAGGTCATCCTGGGCTACAGAGTTACAGGACAGCCAGGGTTATACAGAAAATACACAGAAACTTTGTCTCAAAAACCCAGGGGATGAGATCTGGGACAAGGAAGCCCTATGAGAGCAGAGTGCCTCAGGAAGTTGGCAAACACACATTTTTACCTGTGGGGCTGCAATAGATGGGGGTCTCAATGATTCCTGAGGTGGCATCAAGTCATTTTTCTTATTTGTATAAAATACTTGGCTTCTTTTTAATAATCTAATCTTTTAACAACCCTATTTTCTTTGATCCAATTCCTATTTTAATAAAAATTTATTTTCAGTCATTTCTGTACTTTCCCATTCTTACTATAAATATGACTAAAGGCATTGAGCAATAATCATACCATAGACTATTAGACTACCTTAATTTTTTACTACCAAATTAACTAGCAAATTACTCTTTTAGTCAACCTCATACAAAATCTTAGGGCACAAGTAAGACTTTAGACAAGCCCTTTGAGAGGAGGCAGAATCTATTCCGAGTCCCAAGAGAGGTTTATTACCATCTGTACCTTCTGAGCCATACTACTGTCCACATTCAAATCAATGTTCTGGTCTTCCAAGTTCCCCGAAGAATTGCCCATTCAACTGCTTACTCTACTCTAGCCTTCATTTCTAGATGTTGCCAAATTCCTTATGTACACCAATTCCAAAGATGTACATCCAAGGTGAATTAGGTAACCATACAACAATGACTCCACCTTAGTACCAATTTTCTGTTAGTTTTCTGAGGAGTGTGACAGAATACCTGGCATTACCACCTTAAAATGAAGGAGGGTCTATGTAGTTCATGATTTTAGGGATTTCAAGTCATCGCGGTTGGGAACAATGAAAGGGCGGGTCACATGACAGAAAGCAAAGGGAATGCTGCAGAGAACCAGAGTCAGGTGCACCCTCTAGGGTCTGCCACAAGCTCCTAGTGCTACTCATTGTTAGGACCAAAAGGTCTCCGTGTAAAAGAGGAATTACTTATTTTGGCTCTTCTGGATTCTGAGCTCAAGGGAGACCAGATATAATAGAAAAGGGAGTACAGAGAAGAGCCTACTAACTACATGGCAGTGGGCAATATATCTCCATTTTTCCCCAAGAGAAGAGTTTACATTGACTTCTCTCCTTGGTTCCCAACCTTCCCCATATACATGGTAGAACATATCTGCAGTTGCAGCTGTTGGGAGGCTAAGTAGGCAGGATTGCTTTAGCCCAAGAGTCAGAGACATACGCAGACAACATAAAGAGAGAACCCGTTTCAAACAAGCTAACAAAATCATAACTCCATAGTAAGTTTCTAAGCTATATTGTCTATAACTTCTTCAAACTGTATGGATGTGGCTTATTAAAAAATGTGTATTGTGGAGATGGCAGAACCTTTAGAAGTTCCTGAAGATGCAGGAGGCAAAGGTAAATGTTTGCATGACAACTTTGTATCAAGTTAGTAGTAAACTGAATAGAAAGCATATCTTTAAATAAGGAAACAACTTCAAACAAATTCTTGACTAAGTACTTTGCTGTTTCTTGTGTAAAGTTACATGATATTGAAAGATTATATCTAGTCTATATATCTATGACATCTGACCCCAGGACTAAGAAAATACCAGCTGAACTTGTTCAATTCCTAATAAAAAATATTTGTGGTTGGAAAATATTTTAGGATTTTATGGTTATTTTGCTGTTTTAAAAGAAATCAAGGGTTATTAAACTTGAGCTGATAGATCAGATCTATCTTATACCCAATAAGTAAAGCTGTATTAGAACATAGCCTTGGTCATGTGTTCTCTGTGGCTATGTAACAGAGTATGTGATCCAAAGTTAAAATATTTACTGTTTAGCACTCTGCACAGTAAGTTTGAAGGCCTATGAGATGACTCTGTGGAAAAGCAATTGCTCCCAAGCTTGAAGATCTGATTTAGATCTCTGGAACCCATGGTAGAAGGAAAGAGCCAAATCTTTCAAGTTTTCCTCTGACTTTGCATCATGGCACATGCATACCCTCATAATACATATATTATTTTGGCTCTTCCAGAGGTCCTGAGTTCAATTCCCAGCAACCACATGGTAGGCTCACAACCATCTATAATGGGATCCAGTGCCCTCTTCTGGTGTGTCTGAAGACAGCTACAGTGTACTATAGTGTACAGGAAATAAATATTTAAAATAAAATTACAGTGAGTGACCATGATAACATTTATACCTTCCAATACTTGGGAGGCAGAGGCAGGATCTCTGAGCTCGAGGCCAGCCTGGTCTATAGAGTGAGTTCCAGGACAGCCAGGGCTACACAGAGAAACCCTGTCTTGAAAAACCAAAAAAAAAAAAAAAAAGCCATTTATACCTGTCTTAGTTAGGGTTTCTATTGCTGCAATGAAACCTCATGTCCAAAGCAACTAGGGAAGGAAGGGACTTATTTGCCTTACACTTCCACATCACTGTTCATCATCAAAAGAAGTCAGAACAGAAACTCAAACAGGGCAGGAACCTGGAGGCAGGAGATGGTGCAGAGGCATGGAATGGCGTTGCTTATTAGCTCGTTCATCATAGCTTGCTCGGTCTGCTTTCTTATGGATCCAAGGACCACTAGCATGGGATAGCACAACTTCCAAAGGGCCGGGCCCTTGCCCATCAGTCACGCCATTGAGGAAATGCCCTCCAGGCTTGCCTACAGACTCATCTTATGGAGTCATTTTCCTAATTAGGGCTCCGTCTTCTCAAGTGACTTCAGCTGGTATCAAGTTGACATAAAACTATCCAGCACAACATCCAACAAATGCTACTCTTTATTTGCTTTAATTCATTATTACCTCATGAGCCTCACTGCAACTCTGAGAAGAAATGCTGTATGGAGAGTAATGTGATGCGTATTTTTTTCTAGTGGTGAAAGAGATTTTAGGGTTTAAATTTTTCTGTGCTACATAGTCTCAGTTATGAATAATTGGTGAATTTTTGTTTCGTTTGGTTTTGTTGAGACAGGATTTCTCTGTGTGTAATCCTGGCTGTCCTGAAACTTGCTCTGTACACCAGGCAGGCCTCACACTCACAGAAATCCACCTGTTTCTGTCTCCTGAGTGCTGAGGTTAAAGGTATGCATCACAACCACCTGACCACTTAGTGAATTTGAGACAAATATTCAGATTATTTTTTGAACTTACATTTTTGTCAACTTAATATTTTAAGTACATTATATGCTTATTTGAATTCATATTTTTAATCTAGTATGCATTGTACTCAGAGAACATTCAAGGCAGAAAAGATAAGCTGCACAGTTTAGTCACATTTTCAGCAATGGTGATGAAAACTGAGAATTATCCTAGTCTGTTCCTTCTATCCCAAAGAATATGGTACCTACCCTCCCTGCCCCAACCTCCACCACTTCAGATTTTCTTCTTCCAAACCAATCGCTAGCCAGTGTTTACCAAGATCCTCAGTTTAGTCTCAGGACTCTTTACCTTCTTAAAAATTCTCGTGACTGAGCAGAATGGCATTTCCCTGCAATCCAGGTTATTTAGGAAGCTGAGGCAGGAGGATCATTTGAACCCAGGAATTCAGAGAGAGCCTGGAAAACTTGATGAGATCCTGTTCCTTAAAAGAAAATGTATATAAAATTGATAATCCAAAGAGCTTTTGCTTATAATATGTATAACTTCTTAGACAGTTAAAGAGTTTTCAAGTTATTCAATAGATTTTAAAAATAAATTTAAAATGTAAAAAGTAACTGAGCATATTATTCATGGGAATAGCATCTTTACAGAAAACGTTTGAAACAGATGCTGTAGCAGGAAGTGCTTGGTATTGTGTATTCATTTCAAGCTCTTAACATCTGGCTTAACCAGGAGACAGCTATGTTTTGATATATGCTTTCCTCTTGTCAGTATATGATACAAGTTGTACAAGTTCTGGAAAATTACAGTACATCCATGAGAAAAACCAGAGAGATCAAATTTCAGGGCCTTCCAGGTATCAGGGAGAAAATGCTTAGTGTCATTTAGTGAGGAGGACATATTCTGAGGGGTGTGTTTTGTGCAGGTTAGTGTGTAAACATCGCAGAACACTTGCAGAGCCGGTAACATGTTGTCAGGAGACAAAGTTGTTACACACGGAAGAGTGCGGTTCTGTGTTCACGGGTCTCCTGAGAGGCTTTAGGCCCACTCTTCTACACTCTGAGAATAGAGCAGACACTGATGAATGTTGAAGTGGCTGGGTCTACTCTATGCCCTGGAATTGATAAGAAAAACAAGGGAAATACTTCATTTATAAAATAATAACTTATATAATTTGCAATGTTGTGATCAACCCAGTTGTGATCAACTGCTATTCCACCAAGCTATCCTCCTTCCTCCAGCGTCCTTTGCCAATTTTGTAAGTGTGACTTAGGAGGACCAAAAATAGTTGTAAGATTCTACCCTGACAAATTTTGACAAAAGCTTTTAAAGAAGAGCTAGAGAAGGAAGGCAGACAAAATGCCTGAGAGACCTCTGAAGAAGTAACATTTGCGTTAAATCTAGCCACGTGAAAAGGAAGGGAGCACCACATGAAAGGGGCAGGAGCGAGTCCTTTGATCTAGACCGCGATTTCCAGTTTAAAGTGTTTATTGGGGGAGGGAGGAGCTTTGGCTAGCACCTGTAATCCCAGCACACCAAAGTGAAGCAAGAGGATGGGGACTTGAAAGTGATTCTCAGACAAAGCAAGTCTGAGGCATGTTTCACTTTATGTTTTAAAGTCTCCTTAGCTGGGTGGGAAGTGGCTGGAAGGGAGCAATGAAGAGGTCAAGGCAGCTAGCTGAAGAGGAGACAGGCAGTGTGTGCTTGTGATTAGCATTGACATGACTTGCTCACGGAATTATAGATGGCCTTTTGTGCATAATGGTTCCCCTTACAAGTTTTCAGATTTACAATGGTAAAACCGAGAGCGACCTGACTCTCTCCGAGCATATACGGCTAAAACCTGTCCTCAGCTTAAGGCTGTTAATAAAGTTAGTAAGTCCTTAAGTGTACCTTGTGCAGGGTTGGTTGGATTCTGACAACTGTCAGGCTCTTCCTTGGAGTCCAGGTGAACCCAACATGCGTCAAATTTTAAGATCCTGAGCCGTGGTGGTGTGGAGTGAAAGGAAAAGCAGTGGGGCTTGGCTGGGTTGAGGTGCGGAGGAACAGGAGTGGGAAAGAAGTTACCTGCCCACACTAACCCCGCACAGCCCTTTTTGCGTTTTGTGGCGGGCACATCAGGTCTTTGTGAAGAGACTCCAGGCGCCGCATGGGGAATCATCAAGAGCATCCTCCGAACTCAAAGCGAGTAACGAGACAGCGAGGGGCGGGGCCAGTATCCTGGGACAGGCTCCGCCCCTCTGTGCGGCGCAGGCGCGGTGGCTACCATGGCCGGGGTCGGCCTCCACTGACGTCAGAACGCCTCGCTACTTACAGCGTCCCAGCTCCGGAGTCCCCGGCGGGCCGGGGCGGGGCGTGTGGCCAGCTGAGTTCCCCCGGCTGACCGCGCTAGTTTGAATGAAAGCTCCGCAAGATGGCGGCGGCCAGGGCCAAGGCACGGAGCGGGGAGACTGGAGCGCGGTGTCACCGGGCTCCAGGTCCGCCCCGGAGGCCCAAGCCCAGGCGAACGGCTAGACGCCGCCGCGCGGACACCCTGACGGAGCGACGCTCGCGGCCATCTGCGGGCGGGAGGCGCGCCGGCTCCAACCGGGCGAGGTCCAGAGCTCCGCAGGCCGCGGTCTTTGGTGGCGAGTGTGCACGAGGTGCCTTATTCAAGGGTGAGCAGGAAAGCACACGCGCTGCCGCGGTCGCCACCTCCGATCAGGGGCGAGGGGGTAGCGGGGCTGAGGTGCGGTGCTGGAGAAAGGGAACCCCTGGTGCCTGCGTGCGAGCGGGCCCGGCATCGCTGTGGAGCGCATGCAGTCACAACCCTGAGCTGCTGGAAACTTAGGGAGGCCGGCTGGAAGTTGCGGGTTATTTCTGTGGATGCTGAAGCCGGGGGCACGCAGTGCGCGTGCGTGCGCTCGACTCGCGCGCCCTTTGAAAGTCTGGGTTGTGCAAAGCTTTCTGGAATGAAAAGGTTGTTCTCCAGCTCTTTCCTCCGCTCCACTCAGATGGTGACAGTTTATTATTTCCCGTAAATCTTGCTTCCTTGAAACGTGGTTGGTATGGGGTGGTGAGATGGTTTTTATAAACGGGATGTTATAAAATAAACTAGACAATGAGGCGTTTTCCTCTCATCATTATAGGCTGTAGGATTTTGTAAACCAAGTTTGTTTTTTTTTTAATATTCCGAGACGCTCAAAAATGTAGCATTTCTGTTACGAGGGTGTAATTACACATAACGTTTCGTTATGACGTTTTCATACGAATGTATGTTTCTTGATCTATTCATCACCACCCTTTATAGGTTTGTGGTTTTGGATTCTCAGCTAGGGGTAAAAATGAAAAAAAAAAACAGCAAACACCTTGGTTACATAAACAAGAGGACTCTCCTTTGCAGATGATTAGCATAAGGAGATTAGCATTAGACAAAACAGTCTTAAGATTTTTAGAATCGATTTATGAGACCTTTTTACAGCTTTCTTGCCCCCAAACCACCACACCTAAGCAAATCAATGTATTCTGGCAAATTTGAGGGAAAGTCTTTTTGCAGGTGCCAGAAATATGAGTTGTTTGCAGTGACTGGAGTTCTGAAGCTATGCTTATTGGTTTCTGACTATGAAGTCCTTACTTGGGGAGGATGAGGAAGGATGGTGGGAAAATTAGAGCGGTTATGTTCCCCTCCCCAGAAATTTACCTCAAAACGTTTTTTGCCCACCACTTTGGAGAACTACTAAATACAGCTTGATGAGTTACAGATACATTTTCTTTGGTCACCTCTGCTTTCAACAAGCCCAACTTTTTTTCAGTGAATCCCATACACAAAAAGATTGGGACCTTCCCAAAGTTATGTAGCTAAGTGGCCCACCAATGGGTAGAGCGGAGGACTTTTGATCATCTAGTATTTATCCTGATATTAGCCATGTAGTGAAGTGTGTTACATTTTTCTAGACATCAGTTGTGTAATTATATTTTTAAATTCAGGGTGGAATACAGTTCATTTCCGGCCTCTGTACAGTTATTGTTTAGTGTGTCTGATTTTCAAGTCTGGCTTCTGGACTATTTCCATCGTGTATTCTGTTTTGTAACTGCTGGCTTGAAAACTGTAGGAAATGAGTATTACAAGCTCACTGTGCTCTCCATTTAAAGTAGAATTCTCTGGTTTATGCATGTTGAAAATATATTTCACCATGCGCAAAATAAATGAAGCTAAAATCTCTTGCCATTTTCCAAAATTGGGGGAGGGGGGAAAGTAGAATATGGATTTAACTACAAAACTATATTTCAGATTTAAATTCTTATCATCTGATTAAAAAAGTGAAGTTACTTTTAAAGTGTGACCATTTTAGAATATATTTTAGATATATTTCTAACAATGTGTCTCAGCTGTTTATTAGGAGAAGTTATATTCTGTGTAGAATAAAATGGAACAGTAAAAAAAATTTACTTTTTTTTTTAACCTTTGCATTTATATATAACCCTAAGAAATTTTGGATATGGAATATTTTATGTAGTCAAATAAGAATTAGGCATTGTGGGTAAAAATGGGATAGATGTCCACCAGAAAGTAATCCGATTCACCAAAACTAGTTCTTTAACCTGTAACTTTTTCTTAAACACATATATGTAGCTTCTTGTCATATGTGTTCCTAGACTATAAAATTGTCAGTTAAGAGGGTTTTTAAGTTTTTGTTTCAGCCTAGTAGCTATTTTATTGGTAAAGAATTCTATTTTCTTATTGTAGCCTGGTGTGTGCCTTGCCTAGTTTCACTTGATACTCTCCAGGAATTATGTAGAAAAGAAAAGCTCACATGTAAATCGATTGGAATCACCAAAAGGAATCTAAACAATTATGAGGTGGAGTACTTATGTGACTACAAGGTAGCAAAGGTAAGGCCATGACCAGCCCCTTGGCAGAGACCTGTCCACACTGCAGTGTTTCCTGTTTCTCTAACGTAAAAAAAGCCTTCAAAATAAGTCATAGACTTATGTGCCTTGTCATCGATTCGGTCAACGCTCAGGGAATTCTGAAGCGTCACGTGCTTTTGCACTAGAATGTTTAGGGTGTTTATATCCTGCATCCAACTCTTGACTGTTTCCATATGGATTACCAGAGCAAATGCGTTATGTCAGATTGGCTTGTCCTGCAATTCATGTTGTTCCTGGATCATATTTCTGGTATTACTGGAAGGAACCCAGGTTTCAAGCCAGCTGTAGAATATTGAATGTCCTCCAGGAGCAGCAGCATGTATATCCTGCTGTCCTGTCAGACTTGGTGCGCTATAGGTTGTGGTGTGATAGAACGGACTGGCTTGCATGGTCATTTCAATCCATTGTTTCATAGCTTACAATGTGAGCAAATGAGTTCTTCCAAGAAGCTATTATAGCTAAACCCTATAATTATATTTTCCATAATCCATTTACTTATAGTCTTCCTCTGAGAACTGGCCGTTAATCTCAGTTCTTGCAGATAAATAATCAAGAGTCCTATTTAAATTATGTGATTTTTTTTTTTCATCTCTGCTGAGCCCTTCACTTAAGTCCATTTCTCCCTTTGAAATGCTGTCTTCCTGTGGTAGCATGGCCTTCCCCAGGACAGAGATCTTGGTTTAGCATCTCTCCCAACACCCTCAGCATCCTGTGGGAAAGCGAGCCTAACCGTGTGCCAGCGTGGTTAACAAGCCCTAGACTGAGCAGTCCATCTGAGATTAGCATCTGATCATAGGCATTAACTCCATTAAATATACTTCTAAGCTGTGCCTGCTGGACCTGGTAGACCTGGAAGCCCAGCTACTAGCGAGACTGAAATAGGAGGCTCACAAGTTCAAGCCCATCTTGGGCAATTTAGACTCCTTAAAACTCAGTTTTAAAAAAGTTTTTAAAGGAAAGTGCAACTCAGTGTCAGAGCTCCGCAAGCATGAAGCCCCAATAATGCCCCCAGTCCACACATGCAAAAACAAAAAAAAATGCCCAGCAAAACCGCAAATTTCTCCTATTCTCATATTGCTCAATTCTACTTGACAGGACTTTTCTCTGATGCTATTTTCTTATTTGTGTCTGATTTCTCCTGTTTTTGTTACTATTTTGGATCTCTCCTCTCCCCTTTGTCACATTCAGCTGAAGCCCCCGCTTTCCATGAGTGTAAGCTTTAACGGTCAGCTCACCTCCATCACTAGTTATCTATGTCCTCAGACCCTCAAAGATGTCACCATTTTCTCACTGTCTACTTCCTCGGGGCTTCGCCTAAGCCTGTGGTTTCTGTTGTATTTAATCCCAGGCTGGCCTGGAACTCACAGCCACCATGCTCTAGCCTCTTCAGTGCTGGCATTATTTGTATAATGTATACTTCCCGCTACTAAGCTCTTTTCCCACTCGTTTGTGACAGTCAGTAAACTACATCTTCTCTGACCTTTGGATATCTTCCTTTGGTCTCCCTTCTCTACGTGCAAAGCTATTTCTTTTATTTTCCTTCTAATTAATTTTAAAATAGTATTTTATTGAGATGTAATTTGCTTAAAAGTGTACAGTTCAATCTTGGTTTACTCACAGAGTCAGTCAATTTTAGAGCATTCTTTCATCACTCTAAATAGAATCTCCAAACCATTATAACCATTGCTGGCCAAATTTCAATTACTCACCCTAAGAAACTGCTAAGTGTATTTTCTATTTCTGTGGCGTTGTGGGGACCTCCCATCCCCTTCTTCCTCTCCTCTGGCTCTGTGTTCCAGAGAAGGACCTCTGTTGTTCTGCGTTGTCGCTCTCTTCCTGATTACTTTGAACCCTGGTCTCTAGCTGAATCCTGAGCTAGGCTGGTAGATAGCAGGTCTTAGCAATCCTCCTGTCTCTGCCTCCAGCAGCACTGGGATTACAGATGCATGCGCCTTTCCCTGGCTCCTTATGACCTCTGAGACTGGAGCTTGGCTCCTCCCTTATCTTTCTGGAGCAGGTGCTCTTCCACAGTGATCCCTCTCATCCCTGTCTGTGCGGAGACTAATACCTGTTTCTTAGTCACTGGCTTCACTCACTTGGAATGATGGAGCATGTACCGGGCTAGTTGCTGAGATTTTGTAATCTTGGCTCTGCACTACTGGACTCGGCCTTGGAATATTTTATTTTCTTTTGGTTTTTCAAGACAGGGTTTTTCTGGGTAGACTTTGCTGTCCTAGAAGTCACTCTGTAGATCAGGCTGGCCTCAAACTCCCAGAGATCCACCTGCCTCTGGTTTAAAGGTGTGTGCCTGGAATAATGTTTTAAGGCTCATCTCTCTGGTAGTGTAAGGTCATACTGCTTTTTCTGTTGCTAGATATGTTCAATTGTGTTGCAGCATCACATTTATCATGGGAAGACAATTTTGAGTTGTTTCCATCTGGGGACTGTTATAAACAATGCTATTATGATGTTCATATGTAAGCCTCTGTATGGACATAGATTTTATTTCTCTTGGGGTGGAATTGCTAGGTCCTAAGATATTCTTGTTGAACTCTTTTGGGAACTGCCAGCCTCTTCCAGAGCTCTGCACCCTTATGCTCTACCCCAGCAGGGTGTGAGCTTCAGTAGCTTATTGTCATGAGGAGGGCTACACTGTGGCCTTGAGTTACATTTTTCTGGAGGTTAATGATGTTCAACATCTTTTTATCATTCTCTTACTGGATATTTGTATCTGTTGTAGTGAACTATTCAGATCCTTTGCTCATTCTAAAAATACTTTTCATATATTTATTTATAGTGTGCGTGTGTGTGTGTGTGTGTGTGAGAGAGAGAGAGAGAGAGAGAGAGAGAGAGAGAGAGAGAGAGAGAGCGCTTCTGTGAGCACATGTGGAAGCTACAGAAAGACCATTCATCTTGGCCTTATTCCTCTAGGACAGGATCTCTCACTAAGCCAGATACATTCCACTTAGGTTATGTTGACTGACCATTGGGCTCCCAGAATCTGCCTCTCTGCTCTTCCAAACCTAGATTTACAGAATGTAAGATTGGTAGGACAACTTTGAGTTGGTTCTTTCCTTGCACCATGTGGAAACCGGAGCTCAAACTCAGGTTGTCAGGCCTGGAGTAGGTGTGCCTTTACCTGATAAGGTATCTTCCGGCCCTGACTTTTCTGTTTTTTTTTTTTTTCTTTCTTTTTTTAAAAGATGTTGTGTTGCCCAGGCTGGAACTTGTGAGCTCAAATAATCCCCACACCTTTACCCCTGGAGTAGCTGAGACTATACATGTGAACCACTTCATCCTACTGAGGAAGACTTTGGAGTTGTTTTGTGTTGCTGGGAATGGAACCCAGGGCCTTGGATATGTTGAGCAGGCTTTCCCCTCTGACGTCACCCTGCCCCAGCAACCAGACTAAGACTAGCCTTGTTATAAGTGGAGGGTTGAACTTCTGTGTAGGCAGCGGGGATCTGCAACAATTTGCAAACAAAGCGCAGGAGTGCAGAGAGTGGTTCCGCGGACTTGTTTTTATAAAATAAACCTGATGCTTTCCTCATGAAGGACAGATTAGAGAATTCCCAGTTTGGAGGCAGGGAAACAATGCGGAGGTTAGTATGATAATCCAGATAAGAACTGAGAGCCAAAAGACACTAATCTTCTGTAACAGAGATGGGTAGGAAGAAGCCCATCGCTAATGAGACTCGATGATGGACTAGATTAGAGAGAAGGAATTAAGATGACCTACCTGCTTTTCAGCTTGTGTCAGTAGGTAGATAGGGGTCACCTTGGTGAGTCCTACAGAAAGTCTGTCTAGGAGAAGCAGGTGAATTCCTGAGCATCGGTTGGGCATCAGAAGGCTATGGACTATATGAGCAGCAGGTAATGTCTGGGAATCCTCAGCGTATCCTTATCGTATCATCAGTGAGGTGAGAAGATTGCCCAGAAAGAGGATTAGAGCTGGAGTTACCCAAAGAGTTGCCTGTATGGCATATGGCTTTAGAGCTTTTCTCAGTCTCAAAAAAAGAAACACGTATCAATGCAAAAAGGGACCAAGAAGCCATGGCCATGAAGAAAGTAGAAAAAGAGCAAAAGTACAGAGAAGATCATACATTGACCCCTAAGGAATGAATGTGAAGTTGTGGCTACTGCTGTAGAGAGGTCAGGTTACCTGAGGACAGAAGACTCAGTTGGCTCGGTAGTTAGACTGTAAAGTGGAGTTAAGTGTTCTTGTATTTAAGCTTCCCACGGACCATGGTTTCTAAGAATTGTAAGAAATACTGGAGTGGCCAGCAGTAAAGTCAGCCAGGTGTCTAGGGTTGGCCACAATTTCTTGTTGGCATAGCATTGTTCTCTTAAAATGCTCAGCTTAAAGCTAGACACGCCCATCTCTTAATTCTGGCTTTTTTTTTTTGATGCTTCTTTACAAGCCACAGGTTTTGCTTTTATCCAGCCTACAATGTTCCATTCATAAAAATAACCTGTCAGTCTTTGACAGTATAGTTTTTTCTACTTTCCTCTGTACTTTTTAAAAATTATGTGACTTACACAGAATTCCTTCTTTCTGTTTTAATAGTATGGTTATGTTATTTTGGCATTTATTTTATATTGAAATGAAAGCATTGATGTTTATTTCACATACTGCCTTTTCTCCCAAAGGGATTTTACTCCTAGGTCTGATAAAAGCCAAAAAGCTTTTTAGCTTTTATTTGGAATTGCAGGTTACTGAATTAATTAAATTTGCCTTATAAGTCAGTGGTTTTTATAAAGTAATCTTATTTTTCAAAAACAGAAATCTCTTTTAGATTTTAAAACAAAATACGCTTATAAGACTACAAACCAGAGATAAAAAATTTCCAAACTGTTTGTCAAAATCAATTCTGTATAAGTATAAATAAGTATATTTACCATGCAGAAATTGAGTAGTTACTAATGTGGTAATATATAAGCCTTGGTCTTAAATACAAGTGCCTTATCAAAGATTAACCAGTTGAGGAAATCATCTGGGCAGTGAGCCTCAGTGGTGTTTTAAGTTTCATTCAGGTGGTGACTTAATTATGAACTTGTTGCCCGCACTTGGTTTTATTGTTTTCTGCAGTGAAAGGACCAGTGTTTCATTGCCTTCTTCTGGGGTCAAAAGTCAAAGTTAAGAATTATGGGGAATAGTGAGTTAAGACAGTGCCAGTTGACTTTCCTATCTACTTGGTGTAAGTAGATCTGGTACCAACAGTTCCAGATTATCATTACCTGACTAGAGTCAGAAACTGAGCCTTACTGAGGCTCAGTTTGACACACTTTGCTGTATGACACACTTTCCATTTCTCTCTGGAATGACCATACATATATATGTATGTAAATATAATGTGTATACTACATATCCTCACATCTGAAACACATTTTAACAAAAAAACCCAATATATTATGAACAGTTTCCAAAATGAAACTGAGTTTTTCAATTCATAAGAATTACTGATGGATGAGTAGGACATAATAAACATTAAGGTATTGATAATAATGATAAAATAAGTTCACTTGTGGATGTGCAACTATTTATTTATTTATTTATTGTTATTTCATGTGCAGTGGTGTTTTGCCTGCGTGTATGCTGTGTGAGGGTATCAGATATTTCAAGAACATTTCTGGTCTTTACTTTAGGGCCTGTGTGTATGTATGTGCTAAGATGAAGAACTAATTACTGAAAGACATCACTTTAGAATTTACTCATGTACATGAACTCCTTTTAAATAGGGTCCTTAGCAGTGGCATCTGCTGACCTTACGGAAAGCAAATAGCCACTGTATACAAAGAGATTTTAGAAACCATGATGGCCAGTAACTAGGTGATAAAAAGTGGATCATTGCTGTCCTTCATGCCTGCTAGCTACATAAGCTACTTACAACTTTTACTAGTCAGCATTCACTGGAATATTAATGACTTGTAGAGACATGATGTGCACTGCAATGCACATTTCTTGGTAACCACATACATGGTAATGATTGGTTTCAGTAATTGATTCAGTAGCTATAAAATATTTCAACATACATTTATTTTTAAAGGTAAAGATAGTTTGTCCCCCCACCCCCATCTACTTTCTTGAAATTCAGTGCAATATTTATACACAAAGTCTGTCATTTGAGAGTAGCCACATTTCAGGTTCTCATTAGCTACCTGTGGCTAGCAGTGACTTACCCAGCTTCTCTTTAGAACATCTAAAGGATGTTTGGCCGTGATACCGAGGATATAAGTTTCTATACCTTTAGAGAATGCATGCAACTACGCTAGCCATATGAGCTACTAGCCTAATGTTTGCTCTGTGACCACCTGTTTCCATGATCAGGGTGAATACTTTGACCTAATACTATTTGGTAAAACAGTAAAGGGTTTCAGTGCCTTTATCTTTCCCTGGATAGACTCACTGACCAGTTGTTCAAGTTCACTAAATTCTGTGTTTGACATAGCATACAAAAGTTTGTTTTGTATGACTCATATTTTCTCTTAGAAACTTGTAACTCTATGCAGTTTGAATTAAGAGAAGTGCCATTACAGAGACTGTCATAATTGATTTGTGTTTTCTTTTCTGTTTTAAGGGTGTGGAATATTATCTTGTAAAATGGAAAGGCTGGCCAGACTCTACAAATACCTGGGAGCCCTTGAGGAACCTCAGGTGCCCACAGCTCCTGCAGCAGTTCTCTGATGACAAGAGCACTTACTTATCCCAGGAAAGGAAACGCAAGGGGGTCACTTCAAAAGACAATAAGAAATCCTTGCAACCTGCAGTTGCTCAGTATATTGTGCAGAAAGCTAAGCAAAGAATAGCTCTGCAGAGATGGCAAGATTACCTCAACAGAAGAAAGAACCACAAAGGGATGATATTTGTTGAAAATACTGTTGACTTGGAGGGCCCACCTTCAGACTTTTACTACATTAATGAATACAGGCCAGCTCCTGGAATCAGCTTAAACAGTGAAGCTACCTTTGGTTGTTCATGTACAGACTGCTTCTTTGAAAAGTGTTGTCCTGCTGAAGCTGGAGTTGTTTTGGCTTATAATAAGTACCAACAAATTAAAATCCAACCAGGCACTCCCATTTATGAGTGCAACTCAAGGTGTCGATGTGGACCTGACTGTCCCAATAGGATTGTACAAAAAGGCACACAATATTCACTGTGCATCTTTAGAACTAGCAATGGCTGTGGCTGGGGTGTAAAAACCCTTGTGAAGATTAAAAGAATGAGTTTTGTCATGGAATATGTTGGAGAGGTACATTAAATTCATCCTATGCATATGAGCTTTACACTTTCTTTCTAATTTATTAATGTAAATATTTGGTATATTTTGATGTCATTTGCAGATAAGTAGAAATTCATTTTCAGGTATAGGAGAAAGGTTCATTGGCATAGTTAGAGATGTAAAACTTTATAAGAGCAGATATATAATAAGTTAATAGTTGTCATTCATAGCCACTGACCAAAGCATATTTTTTAAATGTAATTTTAAAATATAACAACTATATTTTACACAAAAGTCCTAAGAAGGAAGTCATACATGCTACCTACATACATGCTGACATTGAAACTTTGAAGTTACATTTATTTCATTATTTGACCCAATATGATTAAATTTCTTTTCCTATTTTGTATCAAGATGATGGACATTACTAATTAAAACATGCTTTATGGGTATTGTGAATTTTGTATAAAAGCACTTATATCAAAAAACACTAACCTAACCTCTGGCCACTTAGAGCTGCAGAACATTCTCTGATTACCAATACTAGCATGTTTACTTTGATAAATATTATATTATATGCATAAATATTAAAGTAGTGTTCACCATAGAATACAACTTAGCATCTTAGTACATTAACTTTCTAATCTTTAACTCTATGAAAGAGCAGTTATCTCCGTTATTACAAATGAAGAAACTAAGGCACAGGGACTTTTAGTTTAACTAGAGTCCCCAGATTTAGTTGCTATGTATCACTTGACCACTGTTGGAGTCTCAGCCAAACTAAGAATCAAGCTGTAGTCATAGGAACAGAACTGCAGGTAGTGTGCTGACAGGGATGGACCTAGCCAGTGCCTGGTATGCCTCCTGCTGCTTCACACCCCAGCCCCTGAGCTATGACTTTTGAGCTGAAGCATTTCTTGACGATCTTCTGAAAAGTAAAGCTTTCCTAATATTCACTGCATATTAAACACAAACTGTCTCTTACATAACCAGTTTCCATTTGTTCTGGTTCAAGGATAGGAACGATATGCCTTTAGAGCAGTGGTCCTCAACCTGTGGGTGTTACCCCTTTAGGAGTTGAGCAAACCTTTCACAGGGTCGTATATCAAATATCCTGCACATCAGATATTTACGTTACAATTCATAACAGTAGCAAAATTAGTTATGGAGTAACAACAAAAATAATATTGTGGTTGGAGGTCATCACATCATGAGGAACTGTATTAAAGGGTTGCAGCACTAGGAAGGTTGAGAACCAGTGCTTTAGAGTATATTGAGAGTATATACTCTTGTAAAGGTAGTCTTCTGTACATCTCTGTCCTGTATAACATAGGTGGATAACTTCTTGCACAGCCTGATTATAATGAAGTACCATACTTCAACTCACCTCAAATTAAACTTTGAATCTCTTAACCTATCACTTTCCCTCATTTTTAATACTTTTTCCTATATATCTTTTATTTAAATATCTAAATAATAAATAAATAGTATAGGATAGATAGAAGAAACTTGGATTTCTTTTTAAATATTTGTATCAGTGTTAATAGCTTAATGTTTCTTTGGTTCCACAGTACTATACTATTCTGTGGTTTTGCAGAACACAGTTTCACCTGTAGTTCTGTGTGAGAGGCTGAGGTAGAAAGATCTTTTGAGTTCAGAAGTTGGAGAGATCCTATCATAAAAAGAGAACACTGTAAAGCTATAGTTGTTGTGTTTTGTTTTGTTGTTTTGTTTCTCCTTAGGTGATCACAAGTGAAGAGGCCGAGAGACGGGGACAGTTCTATGACAATAAAGGGATCACCTACCTTTTTGATCTGGACTATGAGTCTGATGAGTTCACAGTGGACGCAGCTCGATATGGAAATGTTTCTCATTTTGTGAATCACAGTGTAAGGAGCGCTCAGAGATAAGGCAGCTCACATTGTGCTGTCTGCATGATTGCTTCCTCAGCTGAAAGATAATCACCTTTACACAGCCTTTCGTAGGATTTTAGTATAGGGCTTCTGTTAAATCATGATATTATCACTGTAATATGAACATATATATTGAGGTGTTTGACAATTACTAGGTTCTATAACAGTCTTTGTATCTCAGTTCATTTAAACTTTCCAATAACTTTATAGATAACTTGATAGCAAAAGAAGGAGATTAATAAGCAAGGGAATTAAGTAAGATGTTTTTAAGAATAATAACAGTTATCTTAATAAAGTTATCTTATCAAAGTTAATACAAAAGCTTATGAGTTTATAGTAGTCCTTCAGTTTACCCACATTTTACTTTCCACAGTTTCAGTTGCCTACTTAGCTGTGGTCCACAAATACCCAGTAGAAATTTCTAGAAATCATTCATTCAAAATTTTAAGTTGTTTGCTACTCTGACTAGGAGTTGAAGTCTCCTGCTGTAGACATGCTCCATCCCTAGTGTATAGATGATATATATGCTACCTGACAGTTACTTAGCAAGCCTCTGGATTACCAGGCTAATCATCAGAGTGTCACATGTGTTCAAGTATCCCTATTTTTACTCAGTAATTGCCCAGAAGCACAAGATTAGTAATGCTAGCAGTTTGGATTTGCCAAAGTGTGTTTCCTTTAAGCCGCAAGGTGAAAGTACAATAAGATATTTTCATAGAGATGGGCCACTCATATAACTTTAAATTATTCTGTTTTTGTTAGTAGTTAACCTCTTACTGTGTCTGAAGTAAAGTTAACTTACTATATGTGTGTACTTATAGTATACACATATAGCACATACAGGGTGCGGTGCTCGGACAGTTCCAGGCAGCTGCTGAGGATCCTGGACAATTCTCCCATAGATATAGCTTAAAAGTAACAGGGTTGGGTTTGTTTGTTTGATTTTGTTTTTAATGTCACTATGTTAACATTTTAAAGTAAAATTTAAGGATTTCTAGATCATTCAAGCATTTAGGATTATTTTCCTAAATTATAAATTAATATTCTTTAACTTTCAGTTGATGTTTGGAAAACTTAGATCTGCAGTCTTTTTAAAGATTGTGTGTGTGTGTGTGTGTAGAGTGTATAATTAGAATAATTAAAATTGGCACAGTGGAACTCAAATTTTATATTACATAGTTTCATCATTTAAGTGCCAGACAATAAGACCAGGAGGTTGGTACTGTTGTCATTTTATATCTACATGACAGATAATGAGATATAGCTTAGAGGGTATGTCACAAAGCTGATCTTAGAAGATGTAGCCAGCCAAGTTAAACAGTCTGGTAGACTGCTTACCAAAAGTTGTGTGTGAATCATAGTGAAATGTGAGAAACCATCAGGATTCCCTCTTTGGTTGTGTGATTTGTTTAAATGTTTGTTTTAAATAATTTCTTTTTAATGATAACTGAGATTTAGTGATTCTTCTGTATCCCAGGGGACTAGTTCCAGGACTTCCTGCAACATTCTTACAAGTTCCTTATGTTAAATTTGAGACATCATAGCCCACATATCCCCTTTTACACTTTAAATCATCTATAGATTACTTCTAATGCCTGAAAGAATATAAAGTTATACTGTATTGTTTAGGACTAAGGGCACGAACACTCAGTCTGTACATGGTCAGGACCCTGGTGTGATTTTCTTTTCAGTAAGTTCTTTTATAATCTGTAGTTATTTGACTCTGCAGTTGGTTGAGTCCAGATGTGGGACCCTTGAAATACAGAAGACCAGCTCAGCTGCCCACCACAGACGTCACCCTACCAGCATGGCTCACTAGGTCTTCTGCATATGTGTAGTTAGTGTTATTGAAATACCGAACAGTTCCAAATAAAAGTTAAAGTAATGAAATTATGCAGTATAAAATTTGAGTTCCATGGTGCTGGTTTTATTTTAAAATAATTAGCCAGGTGGTGGTGGTGGCGGTGGCCATGGCAAGCTTTTAATCCCAGCACTTGGGAAGTAGAGGCAGGTGGATCTCTGAGTTTGAGACCAACCTGGTCTCAACAGAATGAGTTCCAGGACAGCAGAGAAACCCTGTCTCCATAAACAAAAATTACTCTAATTATTTCAAGTATACACACACACACACACACACACATATACACACCTTACTGAAATAGTTACAAGTGAAATGCCCATGTTATAAATGGAAATTGGATTAAAATTCTCCAGGAAAAAAAAAAGCTGAAACAAAATCTCATTAATTGTGGAAGCAACATATTAGATATCTGACTTCTTGTATCTTTTTGTTCTTGTATGGATGATTAAAATCTTCTTATACATGAAAACTGTACTTTGAGTATGCATGCAGTTTGCAGGACAACTTAAAATGATCCTGTGGGCAGTTAACAGTTGTGTATGGTACACTGAAGGCACCTCCCTAGCAATTTTATTTGAACAGGTTTTATTGTTCTTTTTTAGTGTGACCCAAATCTTCAGGTGTTTAGTGTTTTCATCGATAACCTTGATACTCGGCTGCCCAGGATAGCATTGTTCTCTACAAGAACCATAAAAGCTGGAGAAGAGCTGACTTTTGACTATCAAATGAAAGGTATGGTTTCTAAGGATAATCTTACTGGTGTTGGATTCAGTACAACAATGCAGGCAAGTCTTTGGATCATGGACCAAACTAACATTGAAGATGAAAGACATCAGTAGGGGGGAGGATCAACAAGACAAATTATGTGTGGAGATGACAAACCACACTATGTTGTATTCATTTAAAAATCTTTTTAAAAATGAAAGGAATTGTGGGAGGAAGACTTAGTCATCTTACTTAAGGCCCAGAGCCCATCTGACAACTAAAGCTAGTACTCAGTCTCTCTTCCAAGTCATCTCAGCATGACTTTTCTCAGGACTTCCATTTTGGAAGCTTGACTTATCATAACACTAATAAAAATATAGACTACAGTTTTTGAACTTTTACTAAAAGATATATTGACAGGATTAGAAGTATTTCAATCACATACGAGTTCTATTCCTTGAGTCTGGCTTTTTAAAGTGCTTGATTCTGTTGGCTGTATTGTGACTATCTTCTGTGAACAATGTTAACTACTGTTACTGTTACTACTTTGCCTCGCTGTGCTCTTAGTGATGTGTAAAAAGAATGCTTGTGCATTGGACTTCTCAGTAAATGTCATCACGGCAGGTATTCTGACTAGTGTATACCATCTTTCAAGATAGCTCAGAATGAAATGTCTCAAGGATATTCACAGAATTACAAAACGATTTCCTTGGAAGTTAACCAACGCCTTGAGAAAGTAAACATTCACTATGCAGCCCTAGCTGTCCTAGAACTCACTGTGTAGACCAGGCTGGCCTCAGACTCAGAGATCCACCTGCCTCTACCTCCCTAGTGCTGAGATTCTAGGCATGTGCCATCATGCCCAACTAAAAGTACAGTATCTCTTTCTAAGGTAAAGATGTGTGTGTGAGAGAGAGAGAGAGAGAGAGAATGCCCTGCCATGGAGGCCAGAAGCTGGAGTTTGAGGATAGGGAGGTGCCTGACTGGAATGCTGGGAGTGAATTCTGGTCTAAAAGACGATGGGCTGCTCTTTACCTGCCAAACCATCTCCAGCCCCTTTTCTGAAATATATGTTTCTCTTCCTGTATTTCTAGGTTCTGGGGAATTCTCTTCAGACTCTATTGACCACAGCCCTTCCAAAAAAAGGGTCAGAACCCAATGTAAATGTGGAGCTGAGACTTGCAGAGGTTTCCTCAACTGAAATTTCAGGAAATGGAGCTCATGATATTTTTGTTTTGTTTTTCTTCTAAGAACTGAAAAAGTATTTGGGACTCCTTTCTATTACCTATGTATTGTATTATATGATGTTGCCAAGTATATTACTGTTGATTCTAAAAAGAACTGCAGGGCACAGGAATGGTAGATATTTGATGGTTACATGGAAAGTGAACTCTGTATAAGTCACCATTTGCTTACTTACGAAGTTGGAATAGACAACTGTCCCTGTTAGTGTTTGAAAAGCGAGGCGACCATAGTTGTTATGGAACCTTTTACCTTGACTCAAACAGATAATTCAATTTAGGCAAATGTATAAATTTTATTTTTATACTATATTGTTTCTGTTTAATACTCAACTGATCTTGTATCAGAGACAAATAAGTGATGCTGAATTTTTTACTATATTTTCTACTTTTACATTAAAACATTGGCATCTTAATGATATATTTCAGGTGTAAAAAATGTGAAAGATTTACTTTTAGCTTGATCTTATTTTGAAGTAATAGATACCATTACAAAGGTTGTATGTCTGAACCTGAAATTCTTAAAAAGTTTTAGTTGCATAGAAGAAAAGTCTTTAATCACCTTCTCTAGAAGTCTATAGTGGCTGGCCATTGTGCTTCCTTGAACAGACAGAACAGTGACTAAGAGGGCCCATTGGAATGCCAGGCAGAGTAAAGCAGTGTAGAGTGCTGAGTGAGCCACTCAGCACGTGTGATGTCCCCACTGAGATCCCTGAGGGGCACAGCCTCCTCCCGCCCCCGCCCCCATGGGAGTGTAATTCAGATCACACACCATCACTTCCAGGCAGTGAAATTACTGTCCACTAAATACTTTAGTATTTTGTGCATGCCCTTGAAAAGCAAACTATATTTGAACAGATACTTGTTTTATACAAGAATTTTTTTTTTTTTAGATAGGATAAAACTTAGCTTGGCCAGAGTTATGTCTGATTGAACTTTTATTAACTTCTGGGGATCAGATGGGATTTTTCCCTGTGTAGTAAAACCCAATAAAGAAAAAACGTACTTTCATCATTCTGGGTCTAGGAGTTCTAATCATGGTGTCCACAGTGAAAGACAAGTGCAGCAGTTAATCCACCCTTTGCTCTTGGTCTCCTAAGGCTCTCCCAAGCTCACTGCTCCAGGCTTTAATAACAAGTGCAGCAGTTAATCCACGCTCTGCTCTTGGTCTCCTAAGGCTCTCCCAAGCTCACTGCTCCAGGCTTTAATACACTGTAATAGCTTAAGTAAAATGAACTGAATTCAAGTCCTCAGCATTCCCTTTATCTTCCTCTTAACCTGGTTTGAGAGAAGCTACAGCGTTATTCAGAATATTGTCTTCATGGGGCTACTTGTTCACATACATAGTGTACAGTGTTTGCATGTTTGGGACCTCATAGTGTGCTACCCAAAATTTTCAGAATGTGTCAAGAAAATATATAATTTTAAATGGCATTTCTTTTGTTTTCTTTGAGAATCTTAAAAGGATTACAAGTCTGTTTTTCTCCCTCTACCAACCCCCATGGCCAAGCTCACCTTGAATTATTCTCAGGTTGAAAGATTTAAAAAAAAAAAAAAAAAAGAAACCAGTGTTTATCTAGATATTTGGTCTTATTTACTGTTTAGGTTAAAAGGAAACTTAGGACGTCAAGAAGGAAAAAACTGTTTAATTAATGTGTGGCTTTGTCTTGTCCTTACTAATAGAAATTTAATGGGTCCTTAGATTTTGTGCGGAGTGGGGAGGCCTTTAGATAGAGTATTGTAGCTCAGGTTAGCCTTGAATTTGCTGAGTAGTATCATGAACACTTCAATCTTTCTGCCTCTACCTCCCAATGCTGGGATTACAGGCATGTGCCACCATGCCCGGCTTGAAATTTTTACCTTTAAACACAAATTTCATTCTGAGTTCCACACATGTAATAGACTTTGCTTTCCTTCACTATTTCAGTACTCTTTTCTGCCTCTCAACATTCCCCATTACTATCCTGCCATAGTCCCTCTTAGACTGTCACCTCATTTAAGATATTTATACATGGTGCATGTGTATGTGCGCGTGCACTCGAGTGCTTCTTTGTTGCTGTGATAAAAGTCATCAATTCAGCTGTAGCTTGATTCCTCAAGTCACATGTCCTAAGTATATAGTGTCTTCAGCAACACGTTCTTGGAAATAATCCTGACAGGAACTTAAGAGCAGAGGCTGTAGTCATGTAGGAACACTGCTTACTGCCTTGCTCCGAGACTCATGCTCAGCTAGGTTTTCTTAGCCCAGGCCTATCTGCCTAGGAATGTTACTACCCACAGTGAGCTAGACCCTGCTACATCATTTACAGTTAAGAAAATCCCCACACGCATGCCACAGGCCAATTTGATGGAGCCAGTTCCTCAAATGAGGCTACTTTTCCCCAGGTGACCCCAGGTTTTTCAAGTTGTATAAGGTATATACAATCATTTTGCATTTGATTCTTCTCTAAAAGTGGCTAGCCTTTAGGATTCTGTGATGTATCTTGGCATTTTGAAACGTTTTTAACCTTTGCTAATTTAGAACTCTTGAAGAATGAAGTAGCCACTACAATTAGTGCTGCCTGTATTAATGCTATATGTAAAGAGCTTTCCTCATACAGCCTTGTGCTCAAGTGTGGACTCTAAAGCAAAGTGTGTGTGTGTGTGTGTCAGCTGGGTCGCCTACTAGCTATGTGAACCTGTGTGCCTTACTTTCATGCCTACCTCAAAGTATGGTTTCACTGACTAAAACTTTATAAAGTGTTTTTTTTTTAATCACAGAATAAACACCATATGTAAAGATTTCCTATTCTGTACTTGAAATATAAGCTGATGAACATTACAATTATAAAATGTTAGACATATATTCAGAACAATGTTTACAGGCATGTTTCGAATGCTTACCTTGGATCATGAAATATCCTATTAAAAACAAGTTGGGCTGAGTGTGGTTCAGGTCAAAGTAAAATAAAAATTAAGTTTTGAGTATTAGTGAATATACACAAATGGAGAATTATATGTACATATATTCTAAGTCCTACATATATTCTACATATATTCTAAGGTTGGGTCCAGTAATTCCGGATCTAATTGTTGTGTAGCAGTTATGATCTGTAACATTCAGTTTAACTGTCAAATTGTAAAACTCCTTTTAAACTTATTTTATGTGATGTACCTACATCTTTTCCCTTGATTTGTAAAATGTCATGCTAAAGTGCTTATGAAAATGTTTTATAAAGCTTTATTAATCCATATACATCAATACAAAAGCATTGTACTTTAAGGCACTTTAACAATTCACAGAACATGTTAAACATTTAAGTATTTTCCTTTACATTCTAACTGTTGTAGTTTCAATGGTATCATTGTATTGGGAATAGTTTTATGTCCTGAAACAACTTCTTGCTATATTGCCCAGGCTTAACCCTCCAACTCAAGCCCCTCTGGTCTCAGCTTCTAGAACACAGCTTTGCCTAGCCTGCCAGTAGCTTTTAAGAGTTTTGTTTTATGTATGAGTCTTCTGCCTGCCTGTCTGTATGTGCACCACATGTGTGCATGGATCCCCTGGGATGGAGTTAGTTGTGAGCCACCATGTGGGTGTAGGGAACCAAACCTGGGTCCCCCACAAACAAGTGCTCTGAACTGCCTAGCCATCTCTCCAGCCCTGCCCCCAGGTCTTTATGTGATAGAGGTTAATAAGGTCCTGGTTTCCCCTCCTGCTATCAGTTTTCTATAATAGATCCCACCTTTATTCTTCTAGACTGCTTGTAGTGATTCAAGATACGGTGTATCTTGGTGGAGGAATGGCCCTTATATACTTGGAGATGTATTCTGCTGTGAAGTAAAATACTTTTGTCTATCAGATCCAATTGCTGGTGGTGGTCAGTTCTTGTTTTACTGATTTCCTGTGTGTGCACTGGTTCTCTAAGAGAAGCATGTCAAATGTTATATATCTGTATTATTTGGTCTCTTTTGTGGAGGGCAGTACTGGGAATTGAACCTAGGGCTTCATACATTTCTAGGCAAGAGCCTTACCTTACCATTATATCTTCTTGGTGAGTGAGACGTTTCATAGGGGATGGTGTCTGCTTCTACTTTATCACTCTGGCTTTCTTTATTTACAGGGTCTGTCGATTTACCTTCAACTTTCACATCACTTGAGGTGTGTTTTCTATAAACAGCACATAGTTGGGCTATGTTTTTCCTGGACTCTGTCTTTTTATAAATCTTTTTACATCATTTGCATTTAATGTGATTATATGTTTAGATTTAGTTCTACCATCTCATACAATGCTGTTTTTGAACCTGTTTATCTTTCTTTTAGGTCATTTGAGCAGTCTTTTAATATTTCATGTTGATATTTTATTATACAGACATGTCACTGTGTAGGTTTTTTAGTGGTTAATCTAACAAGTGTGTCTACCCTCCAGGCCACATCTATCCACAGCTATGAATGCTGCCAGTGCTTTTATGTCTATCATTGTGTTGCAACAGCCAAAGACTGGATGGACATCCTTGCTAGAATGAGGGTTTTATTTCTTAATATCTAAAAGCGAACATTTTCTTTTTTCAACAACTATACTCTCACCTGTTGCCAATTTTCCATATAAGTATTGCAAATGCTCTGGCTTAGGATGCTCAGCTTCTGGAGTTGAAGGGATTTCAAAATCAGAAGAGCTCTGTGAGTCTGCATGTGTGCTGCTTAGCAGTGGTTTCTCAGGTAGAGACTTCCCGCCACTCACAGTGTCTAGTTCTCCAATACAAGGGACTCCATTTACTTCAGCTCTGCTTTTCAAATCACAGTAAGTATCTTGTGGACAAAGTGCATCCTGTTCTATTTGAGAGGCAGAAACACTCTCTTTGATTTTTGGTTTGTAGGTACCCTTGTTCAGAGAGGTACTATCCCCACCACTTTTCTCTTGGGAAGATAACAAAACAGTATCACACTGGCTGTCCCAGCCTTGACTTCCCTGATCTGTTATATGGGTTGACTGAGATGAATTCTGGGAAGAGATATGGGTGGATTCTCCATCAGAGTCACTGCAGAGCTTTGGTGAGTCACTGAAAAGCTTTGGTGACTGAGATCCCCCTGTCTCTATGGAGGAAGGTAAGTTTTCCAAACATTCATCTGTGATTTCATCTTTTCTTTTGAAGAATACGTCCCACTGTGGGATATCCACATCCAGGTCAGCATTTGGCTGGGGGGGTGTCTCAGAACCCAGACCCCCCTGCAGCGAGGGTGGGGTTTCTAGCTCTTCTTCACTGTCACTGTTGGATTCTTCACAGTCTATAAAGTTGGCTAAAGAAGGGCTCTGCATACTCTCTGCTCTGCAGCATTCCAGGCTTTGTCTCAGTTCGGGCTGGTCTAGTGGCAGTGCCTTCATTGAAAATACCTCAGGGTGAAGAGTTAGCTGGTATGGAATTTTGTGCCTTAAAGGTGTTGGTAGAGTGTCATCAAAGAGATCATCTTCCTCTGAAACAAACAAAACAGGCATGTACAGAACAAGGAAAGGGGAAGTAGCATTTACCTAGGATTTTAATCTTGGAATTGTATAAAACACAAGTGCCAGTCTTCAAAAACGGTTGCTATTTGTTGAGAATATAGGCCAGAACTTCTCAAAACTAGTGACTACTAGATTTCACAGGGCGACATCAGTGTATGAGTGTGTGCCCATGAATGAAGTGCCCAAGAAGGCTTGCAGTGCTATATCCCTGGAGTTGGGGTTAGAGGCAGTTGTATGGATGCTGATTTAGGACTACCTGTGTGTGGACAACCCATAGAACATTTTAGGAACTAAAGGATATGAAGACCTGGCTAACAGACTTGTGGAGAATGAACTGCAAATCCACAAGTTCCAGACCCTCTGCTCTCAAGTCCTTTTTTGTGAATGTGCCACCTATCCTGAATAAGTATAGCTATGACACCCCCCCCCCAATATCAAAAAGGCCTTTCTACAGCAAATCAGCAAATGGATCGTCACAGAAAACTACAACTGGACGCAATGCAGAAATCAACAGGTAGTGGAAAGCACAGCCCCAACAGATACATACCTACTCACAGTTCCTGCAGCTATGGCTCAGGGAATACTGGGGAAGGGGTGCAGAAAGACTGTAAATGAGCCAAAATACCAAAACGTCTGCTGTGAAATAGTCTCTCCTAGAAACAGCTGTGTGAGCAGGATGGGATGGCAGTATCAGTTGCCATGTTAATGTGGAAGGGGGAGATTGTGCATTTCTTGTGCCTAGACAAAAGACTACAAACAACTAACGACTACTAGGAAGAGGATAATAAGCCTCTCCAGAGACAAGCCAGCCCCCATATTATCCAGTGCAAAGTTATCAGCCCTGAAACCATTTCTACAAACAAAACAGTTTTATTTCTATATAGCTGTGTATATGTAATAAATACAAGATTATCAACTTGAGGGGGATATGGGAAGGACTGGAGGAGGAGACTGATGTAATTCCAGTTAAAGGCATGTTTTAAAAACACAGTTTAAAACCCACTCAATAAAATCAATGACATGTGTGGCCTAAAATACACATATTGCTTCTATTATGTATATGTCTAGTAGAAATTTCCACTAGGTTGTTTAGCACCTGTAGAGACGAACAGTGATGTGAATTATCACTGTACTACACATTAGTAAGTAATGACAAGCATAGGAGTCTAGAAAGGGCAGAACCAAAGATAATATACATGGAAAAGGAAAATCACAATTAGAAATAAGCATTAATCAAATACTTAAGCCATTATTTCAATCCAAACAAAAATGAAAAAAAAAATAGAGATTTGGTAGGTGCCTGAAAGGAACAGATTTCCTTTTAAGGAAGAAGACTGCTGAGTTCAGTGTGCCTCTAAGGAAGTTCGTGGAGTCATCAGGTGGGACCCGATGATACCTGTGGAGTCTTCAGAAAGCAGCAGAAGCCTCCAGCTTTCAAGTATCCTCTCTCCACTGTTTGCACCCACAAAGGGAAGGCCATGTAAACACAAGATGGTGGCCAACTAACTATAAACCATGAAAACAGCTTCACTGAAACCTACATTACCAGTCTTTTGTTCTTAGACTTCCAGCCTCCAGAAATATAAGAAATAAATCTGTTGGACAGGAGAGGTGGCTCAGTGGTTAAGAGTACCTGCTCTTGCAGAAGACCCAGGTTTCATCCCTAGCACCTACATGGTGGCTCATAATCACTGTACCTCTAATTCCAAAGCTGGATGCTTTCTGACCTTCGAGGGCCCCAGGGACATGTGTATGGCTTTGGGATCAAAAGTCATACACATAAAACTATCCAAGGTAATTTGAAGTTAAGAGTCTAAATAAGTACAAATATAAAAGCAAAAATGGAAGACAGGCCTGGTTCAAATCCCAGCCCTATCACTTCCTGCCAGACTTGAGGTAGGGGTCTAAATTCTAGTGTTCTCTTTGACAAAGCCAGGTTGGTGTCACTTGTAAGTTTGCTTACAGGTTAAGCTACAATATCTGTAGAGGATGGAGCTTAAGAGTTGCTTGTTCAATAAATAGCATCCTTTTCCAATGAGGATTCACTTAACGGCATTCTACCAAAGGATGAAAATCTAAAGTTGTAGCCACCAAGCGTGGCTGCTAGAAGCCAACAAGGCTTTGTCCAGAATCTGAAGTTCTCATTTCTAGTCAGAGTTGATCTGTGTTCTTAGCTACAAGCTAAAGAGCATCATTATAGGAAAGAAGGAATGGGGAAAAGAGCTGCTTGTAAATCCTCACTGCTCTGACTGATCAGAACCAAAGGCAGCCAAGTCTCTCTTCAGCATCTGCTAATGTAGCAAAAGTTCCCCAGGGTGACAACGGCCTGCCTCACAGTCCACACTAGTCTCGGGGCATATGTCAGGAAGCCCAGAACCATTCTTACCTGAGTCAAGATGGATTTTTCTTGCTCTCTTCAATTTTCCAAGTGGTTTGTACTTTGGTTCAACACTTTGGGAAGATCGGCATAGAGGCTTTAAACTGGCATAAATCAGAACATTTGAAAAGTTTACTTTTCTACTTTGGGAAGCTGATAAAGCATAAGCATTACTTAGAGATCACAACAAGCCACAGGGAGATCACGTGAGCATGTGGGAGGCAGAAGCAGTGCTTGACAAAGATCCTGAAAGTACTAGCGTGGGCCATGGGAGCACTTAAAGACAGCACAGGAGATACCCATCTCGTACAGAGGGAACTGCCTTAAAGGCAAACCTGACTGTTTGCTTTTACAATTCAGGAAAGAACTCTATCCCAAGACAGGGTTAGGTCCCCAGTGACACCTTCTAGATCCAGAGAGTAGAAGCAGGTGCTTCTTCCCTATTAATGGCTCTTACCTCCTCTTCCAAGAATCCCACAAACTTCATCTCCCAACTACAGACCACAGGCTGAAGGCTAGGACACAGAAATAACTACCCTCACTGAGGCTACATTCCCTACTTTCCTTCTGTCAGGTTGCCAGAAGCCTTGAGGATCATAGCCGACATAGCAGATGAGAGCCCTGAAGCTTCCATTCTGACATCTAACTCAGCCAGACTTCTTTGCATTTGTCATCCCTATTCCCATGTCTAGGGTATTCCCTGGATCTGTCGCATTGGACACCTCCAGAATATGCTCTTGTTGCTTCTCTCTGGAGCCATTTCATGTATTCTCTTTGGGTAACTCACCACCTACCAACTCAACTGCCTACAACAGATTGCCCAGTAGAAATGCAAGATAGGAGAATACACATTTTAGCAAGCACTCCAAATGATTCTAAGTATATTCCCACTTAGATCTACAAGACAATCTAAAATCTCAGCTAGCAGATCGAGTTCTTAACTCTTGCCTTGCTAGCCAGCATGCTGCTTTCTTTGGACTACTGTGCTGTTTGGCTTCTAACTCACAAGTCTACTGAAACTGCTGTGAGTATCATAAGTACCTCATCACCAAGGTAGCCAGTCCCTGCACTAGGTTACTCTTTAAAAAAGATTTTGTTTTTATTTCTGCATTTATTCATGTGTCCATCACATGTTTGAGGGTGTAGTTCCATGGAGGACAGAACAGGGCATTGGCTGCCCTGGAGCTGGAGTTACAGCTAGTTGTGCACCTCTGGATGCGGGTGCTGGGAGCCAAACTTGGGTCCTCAGGAAGAGCTTTTAACCTGAGCCATCTCTCCTGCTTACCAGACTTGGCCACTAACACCTCCTTACTTCCCCTCCCCCAACTGTCAGCCTCTTTGTCCTTAATTTCCTACTGGAGCTCTGCTCTCAGCCTGGTTAGCATTCTTCATGCTTTCCTGGTGATTTTGGCCTTTGGGTTTCAGTTACTGCCCTCAGTGCCAACTCTAGATTTGTGCTTCCTACCTGTCTGGTCCCAAGAAATCTCTTTTCCCAAAGTCTGGCATTTAGACAAAAGCCAGCATGCCCTCGGGGACTTGAGAAAAACGGCTTCTACCTGCTAAAAGGAAGTTGTCTCCTGCTCTCTTGCTCTTCCGGCTCTTACACTCCCGGGTGCTTGTTAGCACCTCAAGGTCCAGGCTAGTTTCTAGCCTCCTTCAGTCTCCAGTCAACAAGTCACAGGCTTCCTTGCTCCCAGGTACCTGGTTCCTTTTAAAACCCTGGTAATCCTCCCCCACCCCCCACCCCTTTCCCCAGAGACAGACAGCCCTGCCTATTCAGAATAAACTTCCTTTTTACTTACGGGTAGCATTTTGGATTCTTCACTGCACCTGTTTCATTTGAAAGGACAATACACACCCCATTTGTCTCCATTTAAGAACCAGGCCTGATTTTGGGAAAAAGGCCTTAAGGCACCAGCTCCAGGAACAGACCATAAAATCCAGAACAAGATCATAAAACCCCCTCCCAAAGAACAGCCTGGGGATAACCACAAGAATGGGGAAATAGCTTATCTCAGGATGGGCCATCTGCCTCAATGTTCATGACATTGGAATGCAGACCACTGACCTCCCCCCCCACCCCCGCCTCCCCAGCATCCACCAATGAAATTTTAAATTACCTAATCCTTCTGGGGAGGTCCCCCAATTCCCTGTAAGAAGGCCTGCATGAAGTCATCATTTTAGAGAATGGTTGACCCCCACATGCTGGATGTTTCTGCAGAATAAACACCCTTTGTTTTTGTATACTATCTGAGCCTGGGTCTTCCTTCAGCGATTTTCAGACCCTTACACATTCACCTCCTAGACCTCTCCAGAGACTGGAGTCTATTTTCCATCTATCTGTCTAAGCACCGTGATACAGTCTTCCTCAGTCTCAGGGAAAATTCTGGACACCAGGATGACTTCCTTTATGGCTCTGACATGCATGCACGTGCACACACACACTTAATGTAACAAAATATAAAAGTCACATTAAGTGCTACCAGTACGCGTGCATATACACACTCACACACACACACTGTAACATAAAATATAAAAGTCACATAAAGTGCTACCAGTAAAAGACAACTCTTGCATTGCCTGCTCTCCCATTCCACAGATCCCTTGTCCGAACCTATAGGCTCTCTGCTTCTCATAGTTTTCTACAGATCCCTGAGAACTCTAACAAGTAGGCACGAATGAATATTCCTAATAGTCATTGATTTTTTTTTTTTGATTCATTGACTCATCTGATGCACTGAATATTTGTTGCTTTTCTAGTTAGATATGACTGGTTCTGAAGTGATCTGACCAAACTGACATTGCAAGTTGTAGTGAGCCATATAGTCTCTAGACAAATTCAGCTGCCTGCATTTCACCTACACGGAGCTGAGGAATTCCAGCCACACCTCCTCCCACCTGACAGATGTCAGAGCCCCTCTGGCCCTACAGTTTCCTGCTAGTCAAGTCTCCATCTCCTGCTGTATAGCAGACCCTGTGATCTTTGTTATGGCAACATCTCTCAGCCTGCCTGACACCTGCTGAGAAGACTGCAGCTTTGGGAGGGAGGGTTACGCCCACAGCACATATATTGTCGCTCTTGTCCCCAAAGAAATATAGAAAGATTTTGTACAGCCATGCACTAATGTCTCTGTGTCTTCTTTTCTCTCGACCCCCGTAGTTTCACCCTTCAGCTTTCCCCCACGTAGAACCCACTCGTGAGCAATTCCCGGGAAGATCCAGCAAGTAATTGGTGGACAGGATTCCACCTAGGACAAACTGACACTACCCACACATTCTGCCCACTAAAAATGATAGGAAAAAATGGAAATAAAGGGAAGTTCAAAGAAATGTTACCACAGAGATGGGTTCTAGAATCACAAGTTTTCAGACCGAGCACTCCCAAGCCTCCCAGCCAACACCACCACCAGCAACACAACCCCCCCCCCCCCGACCCAGAAACTACTCACACGTCCATGACCTTATCCACAGTGAGGCCGACTGGAATGACATTTGGATATGCATTCACTGGGCAGATGTAGCTCAAAAAATCTTTAATCTGGAAGGAATACAGAATACACCAGTTACCTTCACAGATCCAGCCTAGACACCTATCTCTTGGGTGAATGAGTGGTGCAGCAGAGGCAATGGCACTTTCTCTGGCTATAAGGAATAAATTATGTCTTTTGCAGGAAAACATATGGAAGTAGATATCATTGTGCTAGGCAAAGTAAGCCAAACTCGGGCAAAAAGCATTTGCCTCATGTGTATCCTATATACACATGCATATACAGATATGTGACAGGCACATACATGTACAAACACATGACAGGAAAGCAGATGAGGAATTACATGGGGGAAGGGAAGGAGGAATAAGAGGATCAGATGGGAAATGAGATGATAGTCTGTTTTCTCTCCTGTGGGAACGAGACTTACAATGTATGATGAGAACCGATGGGGACTGTGGGGAGAGCAAGGGGAACAGTGAGGGGGGAGGAGAGGGTAATGGTGGCATATATGAACAAGTATGAAGATTTACTTGTATGAACATATCTATTGTATGTGACCACCTAGGGACACATGCAATGCCTAGGCCTCCTTCCCCAGAGACTCCCAATGCTGGGCTATGGTGGGCACTGGAAACTTATACATTTGAACTTTGTTTAGGTTCCAGCTCCACAGAAAGACCTTGAGTTCCAGATAAATGGGATTTAAAGAATTTGTCTTTTTACAATATGACGTCCATTCCTTTGTCCAAGGCCAGTTGCCTACATTTGCAAAGCTTCTTCCATGTGAGTTATAATACAGCTGACTAGTTTTGGGGCAGCAGACCATGTTTCAGGACAGGAAGGTGGTTGGGAGTAGATTTAAGCACCTATGACAATTGCCAGGGTTCCTGAATCCACTCAACCTTACCAGGTTTTGTCTGGTGGCATAGTCCATTTATTCCACAACTCCTCTTTATGACCATAATACACACAAGAAGACAAGGTCTTTAACTACACCTCTTTCTATGTACCAATAATCATTACCAGGTAACTACATCTTGGAGATTACTTGATTTGTTCTAATGCCTATTCTTGCGGAGTCAAATAGCACACAGTGGGGAACACTACATTCTTCTGCCCCTTCAATCTTAGATTGCACTTGTTAGGGTTCTATCTACACTCCACCCCACAATTACCTGGCAACAGTCAGGTATGCCCCTCCCCACAATTACCTGGCAACAGCCAAGTAGGCCTAGCCCACTATAAAAGGGGCTGCTCAGCCCCCTCCTCTCTCTTTTCTTTCTCTTATCTCTCTCTCACTCTCAGCTTCTCTCTTGCCCCTCTTGGGCTCTCCTCCCCTCCCCTCCATTCTACATGGTCATGGCCGTCCTCCACTTCTCTACTCTCTCCCTCTCTCTGCCTCCATTACCCCATTAACTCTCATCCCATGCCCTGAATAAACTCTACTCTATACCATGTCAGTGTGTGTCTGGTCCCTCGGGGGAAGGGATGCCTCGGCATGGGCCCGGTGCCCCACAACACAGTATAACAGCCTCTCTAAAACCTCTTTCTTTTTTTATGATCACAACATTGGTGTAAGCAATGCAGCTGATACAAGAGCACTTTTCATATGGAGCCCAGAGAGAGTAGGGTGGGTCTTGTAGTGAAGATTGTAGCCCAAGGCCTATAGGTCTCTCCTAGCAGGCAACAAAGAACAGCCCGCCTGTGCACAAACCTGCCTGTGCACACATCTCTAGTGCCAGAGAGAGGGCCCGTAAGTCTGAAACTAAGGGGATGCTAAGTCTGATGCTAAGGGGAAAGCGGTTCTCACACAGGTGGATGCGGGGTAAGGGGCACATACCAGATGAAGCAGGAAGAGCTTCCCAAGCCAGGCTGCCGGCAGGCTGTGTGCACTCTGAGTGTTCCGGGCCCAAGACCATGTGTGTGCACACACACGTGATTCATGCATGTTTGTGTATGTGTGCACATGTGCATGTGTGTGAGAATGTATAATGTGTGTGTATATGTGACTTGAAATACTATAAATACAAACCCCTTTCCTAATAATTCTAAACAATCATAGTTTAAAACTTTAACAAGTATCCTGGTTTGTTTGTTTGTTTGTTTGTTTTTGCCATGTTGAGAATGCTAAACAGAGGAACCCTGTCAGGATTCCTCTCAAGAGTTCTACAACTCAGGCAAAGCTTATTTACTAGATCTTGGTAACTGATCTCAGTCAGGTCTAAGGCTCAGATTCTCCATTTACATATAATCACCTGTAATATGCTGGCTCCAGTACTTGGTACCCTCGAACACCCACTGCCACTATGTGGAGACTTGCATCCCTCTGCAGGGGGGTGACTGGGGCATAAAGGAATTCGCATCTAACTCCAACTCAAAGGATCAAATGAAGACAGAACCCCAGGGATCTCCAGTAACCATGAAAGCATTCTAACTGCAGAATACCTATCCTGTAGGCACTTTTCACAGTTCCTTTTTATACCTTTAGGGAGATGTGTCAACAACAACAATTACCTGCCCCCACCCACATCCTGCTGGACTTAGATAAACCTGTGACTTCTAAAGGACTGACAGGAGAGCCAAGCCTCTGTCAGAATAACTCAGTATTCCTTAAAGATGACACAGCCACAGGGAGAAAAGAAACAATCAATAGGGAAACACCCTCTTACCATCATTCAAGGTGACCTATTACCAAATACTTGCCTGAACAGCATACATTAATACCCTCAAATCTTGTTGCAGTGATTTCTACAAGACACCATGCACAATCAATGTGTGAACACTGAATCACTGTCCCCAGGTGCAAAATGGGAAGGATGAAGTTACAGGGCATCTCTGACAACATCATTTTTAGCCAATAGATGCACAGCCCTGTCTTTTCAAATTTACTCTTGAAATTGGTATACAAATTATTCTATATCATTATGGCTGATGATCTTCACACGGTGCACATATGATCCTCCTGGCTGGCTTGCCAATGTTATGATCATAAAAAGAGAAAGAGGTTTAGAGAATATGGTATACGGCGGTGTGGGGGAAGGGGGTGCCCTAGAGGGCCCATGCCGAGGCGTCCCTTCCCCCGAGGGACCAGACACACACAAACATGGTATAGAGTAGAGTTTATTCAGGGCAGAGGATGGGAGTTAATGGGGTAGTGGAGGCAGAGAAAGACAGAGAGGGAGAGAGTAGAGAAGTGGAGGCCGGCCATGAGCACAAGGAAAGGGGGGAGGGGAGGAGAGCCCAAGAAGGGCAGAGAGGCTTAGAGGAGCAAGAGAACAAGAGGCAAAAGGCAAGAGGGAGAGGAAGAGGAGGGGCAAGCATCCCCTTTTATAGTGGGCTAGGCCTACCTGGCTGTTGCCAGATAATTGTGGGGTGGAGCTTAGACAGAACCCTAACAATGGCGTTTTCAAAAAGTTGTGTTTTATTGATTCTCCTATCATCCTTCTATTTTGCCTGTATACAAATACTTCATCTTCTGCTGATTATTTTACCCAGTGCTTACCACCGTAACTCAAGTCTAAACAAACCTTATCTGGCATATGTATTTTCCCTATGAGACACGTCATAGCCTTCCCATGCTCAGGAACTAGACAGGATGTTAGGAGTATGACTACATGCCATTTTAAGTAGTGAAATCTCTTCTCTTCTCTCGCTCTCTCTCTCTCTCTGACACACACACACAATTACTCACAGACCACATAAAGAATAGCTGTTTACAATATGAATTAAAACAAGGACACACCGAGTATCATCCTGTTTGTAGGAACTGACAATATGCATGTCAAGGGATTCATCTTCTACCCCACTGCAAAGGACTCCTGTGGCCCAGTAAGAAGTGACACTGGGGCTCTGGGTAAATTGTAGCGAGCAGGCAAACACAGAAATGTGGACTTCACAAGTGAGAACCATCCTTAGAAAACAGTGAGAAGAGGGTTGGGGCGATAGTTCAGTCAGGAAAGTGCTTGCCTTGCACAGATGAGGATCTGAGTTTGATACCCAGAACCGTGTAGAAACGCTGGGCACAGTGGTACTCATTTGTAATCCCAGACAGCCTAGCGTAACTGGTGAGCTCCGAGCCAATGAGAGAAGCTGTTGCAGAACAGTGGGATGGCCTTCCTGAGGATGACACCTGAGGCTGTCCTCTGTCCTCCACTCACACTCACCCCACATACATATACATGTAGCCTGCCCCCTGAGTTAGGAGCTGATGAGAACTCTTACCTCACTGTAGGAGGAGTGAAAAGAGAAGCAAGCTCTGTATGAGCTCTCTCCAGTCCTGAGGGGAAAGCAGAACACAAAAGGACACTGAGCAAAACCAAATGGGGTCCTAGGCTTGAACCTCCGAGTAGGCGGCTCCGGGAAGCTCAGCGGCTTCAGGAAGCTCGGCGGCTTCAGGAGCTGCTGCTTGGGCAGGAGTCAACTTCTTCAGATGTGGAAACCTGCTACCGACATTCTAAAGAGCCCAAATCAAGGAGGTCTTGCCAAGGTATTAGGACCATTGTCGGGACGCCTCTACCATACCAGGCACTTCATTTTCTCCGATACCAGTCTGTGCTACAGAGCAAAGCCCTCAGATGCCTTCAGAGTCCAGCCATCTTGTCTCAGCTAATGCACTGCCATAGTTTGGAAGGAACATCCATCCATTTTAAGGCACGTTTAAGTGAAAAGGGTGTTTCCCACAATTGTAGCATGTCCTCTCCTTGGCTTACACTGATCCGTGTGTAAACTACACTCAATTCAACACTTTACCTCTAGTTTCAGAAGACCAGGGCTGCCCTTACCTCACGATCACGCTTGTTTTTCTGGTCCTCTCTCCAAACCACATGGTAGATGGCTTAATGCTAATTGTGTGGAGTACAGTTTTGGTTTTGGAAGTCATACCACAGGGTAATTTATTCCACTTAAAATACTCTTCTGCCTGATAGCAAAACAAACAAAACAAACAAATAAACAAACAAACCCCAAAGCACATTTGTTTTAAATTGCAGTTACATGTTTTTAACAAGGCTGCTTGTAGACTGAATCTCAAAAGCAATTGCAGATGATGTTTTGGACATGAAAAAATAAAGACACAAGAAAAAAAGCGGGGCCAGGCGGCGGTGGCGCACGCCTTTAATCCCAGCACTTGGGAGACAGAAGCAGGCGGATTTCTGAGTTCGAGGCCAGCCTGGTCTACAGAGTGAGTTCCAGGACAGCCAGGGCTACACAGAGAAACCCTGTCTTGAAAAACAAAAAAGAAAAGAAAAGAGGCGAAGCAGGTCTTTCACAGAACCTAGACACTTCACCACACTCTATATGAAGAAAGAGAAACAGAACTCTGGAGAATAGGTTTGTAGCAAGAGAATCCTCAGGCTCCTCAAGGAGGCGCACGGCTGAAAGGTCTTGAGTTTGAGTCCAGCCTAGACTACAGCAACCTGACCCTGTTTATAGAGTGAAGACTCTCAAAATAGAAAATCAAAAGCAAGCTATTCTTTGGGCTGGGTAAAGTGGCACATGACTAGGTAAAAAAATAAGTAAATAAAAAGGAAAGCAAACCAGACTGGTCTCAGGTATGCTGGAGGAGAAGGCTTACTGTAGATACGTGGGAGAGCAGAGGCAGGGACATCTTAGAGAGTCCAGGACATGATCAGACTAAGATGGGTCATGTGGGGGAGAGGGGGAGGGAATCAAGAGGGGACAGAACAGGAGAACCAGGTGAAGCAGCCAAGGAGGGCCCTGTAACAGGTAGGGGCTGAGCGACGTTGGAAGAACCTGGCTGCCAGGTCCAATTTAATGTTAAACAGACATCTGTCCTGGGTTTGAAATCCAACAGTGACTTGAGAAACAAAGGCAGGAGGATTAAAAGATTGAGCCTAGCTTATGCTCCAATAGCCTGAATAGACCTGACCTCTCAGTTTACATTTTACCTACATTCTTTTAGCCATACAAGAGTCTACTGGATGCGTAGCTACATACGATTAAATACATGCATGCCTGTTAGAATAAGTAGCCTATCTATCACTAGGAGTAGTTTCCAATGTGCAGCTGCATTATTGGGAAAAAGATCTCTTTTTATTTATACTTGTGTGCCTATGTATACATATATGTATGTGTGTGCCCAAGGAAGCCAGAAGAGGGCATCAGATCCCTGGAGTTGGATTTATAGGCAGATGTGAACTGGGAGGCAAACCCAGGTCCTCTGAAGGAGCAACAGGAGCTCTTAACCACTGAGCCATCTGACCTGAGGTGCAGCTTTGTCAGGACACTCCATGCTGTTGGTGCCCTGTCCTCAAGGGTCTGGGTGGATGAAGTGATGCTGCCATCTCAAGAGAGCGTAAGCTAAGGCAGTTTACATTTTAGGAGAAAATTATGACCAGGCTCATACTGTATTTGAAGGTGACTAGGTTAATTGTCTTAATTAAATGTCAAAGACTCTAGTTGGGAAGAGGCTACAAATCAGAGGGAGTAGGAGAGGGGCAGAAGACACTGGGAGTAAATGCGATTAAAAATACATTGTATACATACATGAAAATATAGGGGAAAGACATTATCAAAAGGGGGGAAAATGTCAAAGGCAAATTCAAAATGGCAGTCTGGCATTCCGTAACCCAAGACGCTATGGTAGAATTAGAGAGATTACCAGTTAGCGACCAAGAGACTGGAAGCACTTGGGAATTGTACCATAAGGTAACGCCTTTGAAGTTGGAAGGAAGTTATGTCTAGACATATACTTTAAGCAAGAAGAGAAAAATATAGTTTATAAGCATGCACGTTTTTTGAGTCTCAGCTATAAATAGTAACCCACTATGAATACACTTGCTTAAACGGTAAGCTGGGCATAGCACAAACTGGCCTCCACAGTAGTACCTCCCTATCCATAGACCAGGGCAGCTCTCAGACCTCATCAGAGAAGTTTCTCTGTGCAGTGGACAGTGGTTAACAGAAGAACTCAAAACTGGTCAGAGTGCGGAGACGGGAGGGAGTAGTGCTCAGCCACACAGGAGCCATCTCCACCCCTGAAGCTCAGGATCATGATGGAAGTGGGCACAGAGAGAGACTGTGAGAGCCAGAGGCCTGGGGACAGGAGCCAAACAGTGTCACGTAGACATGACTAAAGTGCTGCGCGCAGGAACTCGATGCAACTGTGATTCTCAGCACAAGATCAAGCCAGTCACCATTTTAACACAGAGGGAGAACTGTTCACGAGCCCCCACTGCAGAGACAGTATGAAAAGCCAATGGCTTCTGGGGGAGGAGAGGGGGGTGGGGGGGAGAAGGAGAGAGAGAGAGAGAGAGAGAGTTAGTTTTCTTTAAGGGTGAGGCTCCTGGCGGGTCAACTGTGCTCCAGTTGATGGCCCCACATCTAGGAGTATATGGGGAGCATAAACTGAACTCTATGGGTTATTAAAACCAACAAATAAAAAATAGCAGGGCACAGGACGGTGGGTCAGTAGGGAGATGGGGTGGATCTGAGAGGATCTGGGGGAGAAATAGAGGGTAAATATGATCAAAATACATTGTGTAACATTCTCAAAGAATTAATAATATGTAAGTACACTGTAGCTATGTTCAGACACTCCAGAAGAGGGAATCAGATCTCATTATGGATGATTATGAGTCACCATGTGGTTGCTGGGATTTGAACTCAGGACCTCTGGAAGAGCAGTCAGTGCTCTTAACCACTGAGCTATTTCTCCAGCCCCAGAAGAATCAATTTTATGTTAAAAAAAAAAAACTAAGAACCTGTGCCTGTTACTCATTCTGAAGTACACTATCATGGACTACAGACATGTGGAGCTGCATAACATCCAACTAACAGTCTAATCACAAAAAGACTTGAAAGAGAATTTCTGGGCTGCCTTCCTGATGTCAGCCTCTCAGGTGTTCCCCAGTACCTTTGGGTGGCGGCAGGCGTGGATCTGGGTGTTTCTGTCCGTTGTGAGATGGTGCAGGATGTCAGGCATATTTTTAAACATGTCCAGCTTGTCCACATGAACCTGTGCATGACAGCAGAGGAAAGCACATTGTTTGAAATGCATTCCTAAGAACCAATAGTTCTGAGGTCATTAGTCAGGGGGACTGTCCAGAGTGAACAGATCTTCAATTTCCTCTTGCAGTCTAGCCCTGTACTATTTCAGTGTGTGGTAGTATCCTGCCAGGATGTCACTAGAAAAGGGATGGAGGGGGGGACAGAGCAGCCAGAAAAGTCTGCCTGGCAAGCATGAGGAACTGAGTTTGATCCCCACTGGTTGTGTTAATACTGTCCTTCAAGAATCACTTGCTTCATGCTGATTATGCATCTACTGGATGTCAACCTCAGTTCTAAACCCTAGTAATATATATAGTAGAGAACAAGGAAGACAAAAGAAATCAAGAACCGCCTACTGGGCTAATGAGAGAGCTCAGTGGGTAGAGAAAGGTGTGGTAAGCCTGGTGATATGAATTCAATGCGCAGACCCCACATAAAGGAGGAAGGAGACAACTAACTCTATTACAAAGTTGTCCTCTGACCTCTGCAAGCACTCTGGTGTTCATGTCACCCCCAACAAAGTACAGCCCACTGTAATGGCATGCTACATGCCCCACAGGACAGCAGGGCCTGGACTGTCCTGTTTCATAAAACTTCGCTGGAGAAAGAGGAACACTCCTCCACTGCTGGTGGAATTGCAAGCTGGTACAACCACTCTGGAAAGCAGTCTGGCGGTTCCTCAGAAAACTGGGCATGACACTCCCGGAGGATCCGGCTATACCACTCCTGGGCATATACCCAGAGGCTTTACCTGCATGCAATAAGGACACATGCTCCACTATGTTCATAGCAGCCTTATTTACAATAGCCAGAAGCTAGAAAGAACCCAGATGTCCCTCAACGGAGGAATGGATTCAGAAGATGTGGTATATCTACACAATGGAATACTACTCTGCAATTAAAAACAATGAATTCACGAAATTCCTAGGCAAATGGTCAGAACTTGAAAATATCATGCTTAGTGAGGTAACCCAATCACAAAAGAACACACATGGTATGCAGTCACTGATAAGGGGATATTGACCCAGAATCTCGGAATACCCTAGACACAATCCGCATATCAATAGATTTCTAAGAAGATGGAAGGAGAGACCCCTGGTCCTGGAAAGACTGGATGTAGGGGAACGCCAGGACAGAGTAACGAGAGGGGGTTGAATGGAGAAAAGAGGGAGGGAAGGGGGCTTATGGGACTTTCGGGGAGGGAGGAAACGGGAAAGGGGAAATGATTTGGAATGTAAATTAAAAAAAAAAAAAATTTCGCTGGGCAGAGGAGAGAAAGCTGCAGGAAAAAACAAAAAACCAAAAACCCCTCAAACCTGGCTGCCCTTGAGAAGTTTACGGCTAATAACAGTTTCCAATTATGTCAGCCTTCCTAAAGGCTTGTCTTCTGGGTCTTCCAAAGTAGATATTAACTTAAACTGATACTGAGATCATGAAACAAAATTAAAATAGTAGCACCCTATGTCAGTGTGAGACCAACAAACACACTGAAATCATGTCTGGCTGCGGTGCTGGCCGATGCGGACCCAGCATGACCGCTCAGTACCACATGGCCGCTCGGCTTACAACTGACTGACCTATGACCAATAAAAAGGGAAGGAATGGGGGAGACAGAGACAGAGCAGCCACTAAAGTCTGCCTTACAAGCATAAGGAATTAAGTTTGATCCCCAGAATCCATGCCAAACAAAAAGAAAAGAAAGATAACAAAATCTTCAGGGCAGTGGTGGCATATGCCTTTAATCCCAGTGATTGGGAGGCTATCCCTGAGCTACCCTAGTTGTAAAGATCATTGTTTTCTCTTTGTGAATGCCTGATCTAGGACTGTCCCCACCTCTGGCAAAGGGACTTAAGGAAACTCTGGGATCGCCATCAAGTGCCTCTCCCTGCAGCCCTCCTCTGCCCTTGGCTTCTTTCCCCTGGAGTTCAGAGAGCTAGCTTCCACTCTTTAGACACCCCTAAAATGACACCACAAGTTTAGGGGAGGCAAATAGTTGCCACTTTTATAGATTACAGAGATAAGGTGTAAAAAAAGAATTTAAAAGACAGGTAATTCAGATAAGTGTGTGTGTGTGTGTGTGTGTGTGTGTGTGTGTGTGTGTGTGAGAGAGAGAGAGAGAGAGAGATGTGTGAATACTATCACTACTGTGATTTTAATTTTAAAAGACAATACCACTAATATCTTAACTGTATGCAATACACCCAGACATTACTTGGTTCAAATTTACTTTTACTGGTCACAATCATATTTATTTCATAACCCACACTTTGGAAAAAAAAATACTTTTGTCTCTGGGGCACTAAAGACTCTTCTGCCCTTTGTGGGCTGTGACATCCTTTTGTGAGGACACGCACCTACAAAGGTGAATAGAGTTCCGAGGGGCCAGCCTCTGCTGCAGCGGTGTCTTAGCAAGCTGCTCCCACCTATCTCTGGCTTCAGTGTCTTGGGGGAGAGGAGAGGAAGGGATGGGAAGGACCTGGAAAAGAACTGGTACCTGGACTCCCAGCTCCTCACTCAGGTTGGTGAATAAATACTCGTAGCCATAAGCTGCTTTACAGTTCAGCCACACGACGTGGTGCGGACTCCTAGTGACCCAGCTCCGAGCAAGCTCCAAAATCCCCCTCAAGCACTCCTCCTAAGACACCAACAGAAGTGATACTGTGAAGAAACTCACATAACCTTTCTCCTGATTCAGAAGTAATCACACCCAAGGGGACAACTATTCCCTCCCAACAAGGCAGTGACAATACCCCAGAGCTCACCACCCCAGGCAGACCCGTCACCCCAGGAATATTCATAACACCAGGCAGACCCGTCACCCCAGGCAGACCATCACCCCAGGCAGACCATCACCCCAGGCAGACCATCACCCCAGGCAGACCATCACCCCAAGAAGACTCATAGCCCCAGGCAGATCTGTCACCCCAGGGAAACATACACGACTTGGAATTTGATAAAACCTTGGGTCACAGAAAGTGGTGTCTAAATACACACTCTGGATGTCTTTTACTCTGAAAAGAAAAAAAATAGTGTTAGCCATTTCATGGGACATAAGTGTGTATAAAATGATGTAGACCCTCAGTTATTTTTGAGGGTGTTTCATTCCACCTGCAAACATTTTATTCATCAACTTTAATGAAAAACAATTTCCATACAATAAAATACAATACAATAAAAAGATTTTTGGGCCAGAGAAATATTGGTGGGTAAATCAATGTTCACCTTTCACCAGGCCTGACAGCCCCAGGACCCAGGTGGTGAAAGAACTGACTCCTACAAGTTATGCTCACCTATACACACCACATACATGAGAGTGTGCACACAAATAAATAAAATATAAAAATATTGACTTTTGCATGCCTGGTCCAGTGACTTATATTGACACGTCGCCATCATTCCATTCCAATCAGTGTACAGAACACTGTGTGACCTCATTTTAAATCGGGGAATTTGCGCTACTATTACAATTTTTTTTTTTTAAAAGATGGGCTCTCATTTTGTAGCCCTGGCAGTCCTGGAACTCAGAGACCCGTCCGCCTGCCTCTGCCTCTCGAATGCTGGGATTAAAGCTGTGCACCACCACCTCCAGCTTTATTACAACTTTTACAATCAAGTTGATATCTAATCCAACAAAAGCTTGGAATGATGGGGACAGTGCACCTGTGCACAAGTGTGCACGTGCGCACACACACGCGCGCACACGCACACACACACACACACACACACACACACACACACACACACACATTTACCCAACTCAAGGTACACAGCCAAGAATTACATAAGGTGCAATACCTGCCCCCAGAGTGTAGAAGCTCCATTCTGGAAGCTTCTCCCTTTGCCAGTCTGAAGTCTCCTGTGTATAAGACAGTTCCATTACTGCCCTGAAACAAAAACCTGAAAAATAAGCATATCTCAATGACCTCCAAATTACAAAGTCCTAAGAAAGCAAGCAAAGGCTAAGATGGCAGCAAAGGCCTCCTGCTCAACACGAAGCCCCTTGCAGTGTGGCACCAAGTCCAAGTGATGCCACCTTTCCCCACAAGTAGCAAACAATAAATACAATAAATCGCAGGATGAGAGAGCACTAGGTGTGGCTTGTAATAGTCTAGCACTTCATATATACACTCAGATCATTCCATTGCAGGGACAGAGAAATGCCCATGATAAGACGGCCCAAAGTCACAGGAGAAATATCAGTTAAAGGCATCCACACTCCATATGGTCTTCATCTCAATTTCCTAAGCTCAATTTTGAAATAAAGATTATGTATATATGTAGAGAGAGAAAGAAACAGAAGCAGATGGGCCCCTTACATAACTGATCCCGGGCAGTGACCAGCTGGTAAGAGAGTCACAACAACCTCTTCCTTCTAAAAAGAAAATAAAAACAAAAAAAACAAGAACAGAAGTTATCATTAGGAGCTGGCTAGGTTCACAATGTATCACAAGAACAATGAGAACATCTTTCTCATCCCCTCATGGTCCAAACCCCAGAGTAAGTGGAACCCTTGTCTCCCCTACTCCCCCAACAGAGCTGTGACAGGACCACTTCCATCTCTAGGCACACACTCAGGAGAATGCCCGCACAGACGTCCATTTGTTCACAGATGTCCAGTGCATGAGTACTCACACCAGACCCGAAGTAGAAACACTTCAAAATGTCTAGCAGCCAATAAACAGACGAGCAGCTTGAGCTTTGTCCACGCATGCAATACCATTTGGCCATAAAGATAAGTGTATACAAGTATGCCACCCATATACATGGATGCCTCTTGAAAAACACTCAGAGAAAGAAGTCACATGGTGGAGAATAATTCCACACACAGATAGGCAAGTCCAAAAAGACAGAAAGGAAATGGCAGTTACCAGGAGCCGGGACAGGAGGGATGGGAATGCCTGTAATAGGTCCGGGGTTTCTGGGTAATAAAACTGTTCTAAAATTGACTGTGGTGCTGTAGAGATGGCTCTATGAATGTACTGAAGTCATCAGGACTTCAGATGGGTGAATTATGTGACGATCAATACTGCAATAGCGCTATTATTGACTAGGGGAGTAGACACAGCCTGGTCCCGGGTCACTTTGTCCATGGCATTTGTCCCTTTAGGTCAGAGCCTGCTGGGCACCACTGACTTTCCAGCCCTCCAAGAAGAGGACAGAGCTCTGTCTGCAACAGCTCACTGCCCAGTAATAACTCCTCCCCTCCGCTCCCACTACTCATCCTGCAGGCCCCTATCAACAGGGGTCTCCCAGCTGGGGCAGGATGCACACTGCATAAAAGCCAGCTCAGGACAAGGCACAAGACTGCTCCCAAGAGCTTGCCTTACCACTCACTGCTGAGCTGGGAGGAAGCATCTGCAGGTGACAAGGCCAATAAAAACATCCCTCCCAAGTCACCCTGCAAAGATTCAGGCCTGTTCCCCTGCCCGCCTGCCTGCTCGGCTGTCTGCCTGTCTGTCCACCCACTGTCCGTCCATCCCTCCATCCGACCTTGTTTTATATTTCATCCTCACTTCCTATTAAACATGGCTCTACCAGGATGAAATTCTAAAGAATACTTGTGACCGTCTCTCCTAAGAAGAAACATTTAAAAGGTCACCTCTCTTCTGATCACGGTCACACACATGGGTCACCCTCAGAGTTCCAGACAGTAAAGTCACAGACAATGGTGCTGTAACAGACTACAGAGCAAATGCTAAGTCAGCTACCAGAAAACAGAAAGACCCCTCTTAGCTTTTGGTGTCATTTCAATGGGGTTTTGCCTTGTTTTGTTTAAGTAGGTCTCAGTCTTATTTACTATTAAAACAATACATTCAAAAAGTACTAGTACTAAATTTAAAGTTGAAAAATAAATTTTATTATTGACTTGGGCAGAGACTTTCCTTCCTTCCTTCCTTCCTTCCTCTCTCTCTCTCTCTCTCTCTCTCTCTCTCTCTCTCTCTCTCTCTCTCTCTCTCTCTCTTTCTTTCTTTGTCTGAATATCTGCATGTACACCTGTATGCCAGAAGAGGGCCCCAGATCTCATAATGGATGGTTGTGAGCCACCATGTGGTTTCTGGGAATTGAACTCAGGACCTTCAGAAGAGAAGGCAGTGCTCTTAACCACTGAGCCATCGCTCCAGCCCAAGACTTTATTTTAAAATAAGGAAATTATTTAAGAAGAAGATAGCCATTACACTTGAATTTGCTTTAAAAAATATTAGCTAACTACTACTCAGATATAAGAAACAGTGCAGACTGGAGAGATGGCTCACAGGTTAAGAGAGCCCTGGCTGCTCTTCCCGAGGTCTTGAGTTGAATTCCCAGTAGCCACATGATAGCTCATAACCATCTATAATGAGATCTGGTGCCCTCTTCTGGCATATATAAAGGAAGAACACTGAATACATAGTAAATAAATAAATCTTTTTTAAAAATGTGGCAGTGACTGTGTAGTATTAACAAATAACATCATCATTAGCATGTAAAACTAAAATAAAATGGCAAAAAAATTAAAAAATAAATACCATGTTTAATCCTTCTAACGTTAGAAATAATTATAACACTCTATGACTGAATGTCTCCATCCCCTGAAGCCTGGGGGTTGACATAGTAAACCCTGGGAGTTTGTTTGTTTGGTTTTGGCTTTTCGAGACAGGGTTTCTCTGTGTAGCCATGGCTGTCCTGGAACTCACTCTGTAGACCAGGCTGGCCTCGAACTCAGAAATCTACCTGCCTCTGTCTCCCAAGTGCTGGGATTAAAGGCGTGCGCCACACTTGCCAGGCGGGAGTTCAATTAAGAAGCTGTTGACTAGTGATTAGTTCTTGAAGTTAACTCCCCAGAGAACAGATTAGTGCTCCTCACTGTTTAGTCCCCCTCAGCTGTTTCACTTCTCCCACTGGGTGAAGACACCAGCAAATGATAGCTGAGAACTCACAGGGAGAGGCAGTGCGAGAACCCCAGGCCGCTGCCGGAGAACCCCAGCTCGTACTGAGAGAACCCAGTACTTCGGGATCAAAACGCTTGCAAAAGTTGTAGTTATTTTTCTGAAATGTACTTCACTCACAAATCATTGCTTATGAATAAACAAGCATTCTAAGTTAAAGAGAAAGTTAAACAATCAATTTAGCAAAAGAAAATACAAAATATTTATTATATAGTTACCTCACCCGATGCCTCATCAACTAAAGATATTTGGGTAGGAGTTTCGATTTCAATTGCTATCTGAAAAGAGAGTAAGTGGAGAAGCACTTCTGATTTCGTGTGTACATTTTGATTTCATGTATATATTCTGATTTCATGTATACATTCTGATTTCCTATAAACCATTTCTGATCTCAGTATAATTAAGTTAAAAAATGCTAAAACAAGATGAAAACACTTTTATTGCCATGGGGTTGCAGCTCAGTGTTAGAGCCCTTAGCATGCCAGGCTCAGCACACACACAAAGAGCACACAGTACTCATACACACACAGCACACGCAGCACACACATCCAGTGAGTCTCCTCCATGCACATAATTAGTACACACATACACACCCACTAGTAACATATCACATTTACAGATGAAAAGCATCCTGCTCATGACACATCATGAAACCACCCTGGCTGTTTTTGAAGAGATTTTTGATAAGTTTAATTTTCTCTACTTTTTTTTTTTTAATTTATATATAAGTACACTGTAGCTGTCTTCAGACACCCCAGAAGAGGGCATCAGATCTCGTTATGGATGGTTTTGAGCCACCAAGTGGTTGCTGGGATTTGAACTCAGGACCTTCAGAATAACGGTCAGTGCTCTTAACCGCTGAGCCATCTCCATCCCTTCTCTGCCACTGAGATAAAGCACCAGCACTAGCTAGAACTCCTGGGTGTGTACACGTTCCTGTGGGTGTGCCTCTGCATATGGAAGCCAGAGGCTGAGGTCCTGTCTTTCTCGATGATCTTTTTCTTCTGAGACAGCCTCTCTCACTGAACCTGGAGCTTGCCCATGAGCACCAGGGATCCTCCCATGTCCAATCCCTGCAGAGCTGGGACTATAGCACTTCCCCAGTCAGGGGCCAATGTATCCCTGTGCAGGGTCAAAGCAGGCAACCAGCATCAAGGCTGGAGGGAGATTAGGACATGGCTGCTCTCCCAGACTCTAGACGTCTGAATTCCAGCTGCTGTCTGGTCTCCCTCACTCTTTGACTGCCCCAGACAGATTAACTAACGCCAACTGCAGCCCCAATCCCAGAGGCAGAGCAGCCTAGCTACTGAGACCAGCATGGACACAGACATCCTTCAGTTGGCAGACAGGATACAAAGCCCACACACGCAAGATGAAATGCTCCTCCCAGCACAGGGCCTTCTGATGCAGCGCCCAAGCAGAACGAGGGGGGCCAGTGTGGCTGCAGAGACAGGTGTTGGCAGCCGTTCTTGTTGAAACATCGTATCCACACATACTTACTGGATACAGGACCACCTTCGGTTTGAGTGTGTAATGAGCAAATCCAGTTATCAGAATTTCACCTCCTTACCTCGTCATCCTTTGGACTCTAATATCACAGACTGTTGTAGACTCAGTCTACAGAAAGTCGTTTGTCTTTTCTTTTTAAAAGACTGTTCCTATTTAATCAGCTACTGTGCAGTGGAGGGGGCCAAAGCTAATCTGTGGAATCTGTTCTCTCCTACTATATGGACCCCCGGGATTAAAGGCGGGTCATCAGGCTTGCTCAGGTAGCACAGGCTCCGGTCTCAATGTTCCACTGTTTGGGTAGCACTGGGGTCGTGCACATCCTCTGAGTTGCACACCTGGCCTCTGTGGTAAAGGGGTGGGCTTGGGCTGGCTGGCTTTGATCTTGCCTTTTTCTTTTTTTTTCTTTCTTTTTTGCAGAGGCAGACCAGATGTGGGGCTGAGGGGATGGAAGAGGAGGGAGGTCATCTGTCAGACATCAGCAAGATGCCGCCCTTCACCCAAACTTACTGTAAGTCCTAACTCTGGTCCTACTCTCCACCCTTCTCGGGTGGAGCGGCAGACCTGACAGACGGCATCTGTCAGTACGGTATGAGTCAGAGGTTATTTTATTGCTGGAATCCTTCTTCATACCCTCTTGACCTGTGGCATCTTGTAACAGCAAATAACATCCTCCTTGGCTCTTACAGAGTTCTGTTCTTTGTCTGGCTGTTGTATTTTGTTTGTTTGTTGTGGCCTTAGGTTTTAGTCTTTTTGATGGGAAAACAGCTACTTTGGCACTTTGGACTTCTGTTTGGTATATGTTTGTCCTTCCCTCTCTTTTATTTTTCCTTTTTCTTTTTAAAATCAATCTTTTTCCTTTATCTATATCTAGATAAGTATTGGTCTTCCTTTGGGCTTTCTTAAAGTTTTTTAGCCTCAACTGAGAAGTCTGTTCCTACCTAAAGTAGTAAGGATCATAATAGGGCTTTTCCTGCCACGTTTGTATTTCATATGTTGTAGAAATTTTCTTCCGACTACTTTCTGGAGGAGAGATCTATTTCACTTTTCCAGAATAAAATTTTATTGATTCTAGACCAGGCATGGTAGCACACACACTTAATCCCAGCACTGGGGAAGCAGAGGCAGGTGGATCTCTGAGTTTGAGGCCAGCCTGGTCTATAAAGCAAATTCCAGACTAGTCAAGGCTACATAATAAGAGCCTCTCTCTCTGTATCTCTCACTCACATACATGCACACACACATGTGTGCATACACACACGTGCACACACATGCGCTCGTGTGCGCACACACACATATTCTCTAAGTTATCCATTCTATTTCTCATTCTTTCTTGCTATGTAGGTCAAGATGACATGAAACTTTTGTTCTTGGGACTAGGATATAGGTCAGTGGTAGAGAACTTGCCTTGCACACATAAGGCCTTAGGTTCACTCCACAGAACCACAGAAAAAGAAACTTGTGGTGTTCTTGCCTCAAACTTCCAAACGCTGGGATCGCAGGCCTGTAGTACCACGTTTGGTTCCATTCTATCTTTATTTAATATTTTAGTATTGTTATCTCTTCTTTCTTTTTTTTTAAGATTTAATTTTATTCTGTGTGTGTACACACACACTTGTGTAAGAATGCCACCCGTGTGTAGGAGCCTGTTGAGAACTGAGAAAGTCAGATCCTCTGGACCTGGAGTTACAGGCAGTTGTGAGATGCCTAACGTGGGTGCTGGGACCCAAACACAGGTGCTCTTGACCTGACCACTAAACCATCTCTCAGCCCTTACCCTTTTTATTATAACCTTTAAAGTATGTTCCTTCTTCCTGAGTTAGCCTGTGATTTAAAAAAAATATAATAAAGCACATCATGTTTGCACTTTAATGCACCTCTGCTAGGCGGTCCCTGAGAGTGAATTAAGCATTTAAGACCTAAATCACACTCTTGAGGGACTGCTGAGTCACACCTCAGTCACCATTCTAATTCATGATGGATTCACATGCATGAAGAAAGGGGGTTTGAAGAACTCCAATGATTTTTCAAAATGTGCCTCTAAAAATACTCCCCCATGTACACAGCAAAGGAGTGCTATTCAAAATTACAAGTTTTTGAATTACAGTTGACTTACAATTCGGTTTTCCCAAAATCTGTACTTCGGGCTGGTTAGCAGCAGCTCCTTAGTGACTGGAGAACAGTACAGGAAGACCTTCAAGCTGAAAGCGAAACACAGACACCGAGAGGAAAGCTGTCTCAGCACCATTCAAGACAAGCCACTTCGCTGAGGCGGCAATGTAGACGGTCATTTTTCTCTAGTAAATCACAATCAGTTGACAAGGAAAGTCTGACAGTGGCTCCCAACCCACCTGCCAAGGTTTGGAAATAAAATCCCCTCCAAACCCCAGTGCTAAGGCTTGGGTCTCCAGTGCACTGTTCAGAGAGAGCTGTGGCTTTGGAGGTTCATGAGGCTTCTGACCTAATCCATACATTAACCCTGTGATGCGGCCATGAACTGACAACAGCGTTCCTGGAGGTGGGATGACCTTCACTGTCTCCCGTGCCTCCTCTCTCTAGCTTTCAGCCTCACATCTGCAGGAGGTGAGCGGTTTGCATCTGCCTCATCAGGTTCTCACCTCACCAGGAGCCTAAGAGCAAGGGGACCAGCCAAGCACAGACTGAGAGTGAGAGGCAAGGTAAATCTTCTCCTTGTTTTTTGTCTCAGATGCTCTGCCACAGTGACAGCAAGCTGGCTTCCACGACCACCGCTTCTTACGCCATGCTAGTAAGCATGCAGACTATATGCCAGGGGCTGGAAGTGTAGCACCAGAAGAAAGTAAAACTGAGCAATGCTTATAAGTCTTCAGGTGCATCTAGAAAGGATCCCGCCAAATGCTAATCAACTTCCAGAGAACAGGAAAGGGGTGCTGCTTTTGCTTCATATAAATCTACTTATTTATGTATGCTGAAGAGCGAAAAGTCAGAGCCTTGCATAGCCTGGTCAAGCACTCAACCTACTGAGCTACACCTCCAGTCCCTGTATTCACATCTCTAGTGAATTAATTTCATATCAAATTCTAAAAGAAAATAATAATGGTATAGTTTGGAGATCAGGAATACAACCCATGGTAGATTATATTTCCACACCACTATAAACCCCATCTGTTTATATTCCTAGAAAATGGACAGCAAGATCCTTCCTTAAACTGTGAGGTAGCGCGTGCCTGCAATCCAGGCATTCAGGAGGAGGCAGAAGGCTTGCTGCACATCTGAGGCAAGTTTGATTGATGTACATATGTTCAAGAAAACAGGCAGAGCTATATGGTAAGACTGACGCACCCACACATCCCCCAGGAACAAGAAGGGAGGACTTATATCCCCTCATCTTGAACTGGGTAGATCTCTATAACTTCAGGAATTTTTTTTTTTTTTTAAATTTGAGGCAGGGTTTCTCTGTGTAGCCCTGGCTGTCCTGGAACTCATTCTGTAGATCAGGCTGGCCTCAAACTCACAGAGATCCACCTGCCTCTGCCTCCCTAGTGGTGGGATTAAAGGCGTTCACCAGCATACCCAGCAGCTGCAGGATTTTTTTCAAGACAGTTTCTCTGTGTAGCCCTATCTATCCTAGAACTCGCTCTGTAGACCAGGCTGGCGTCAAACTGTCTATATCTCTGCTTCCTACGTGCTGGGATTAAAGGCATGAGCCACTACTATCCCGCTAACTGCAGGACTCTTAAAGCTTGCTCTGAGGACCATATGCCTGCCTCCTGACTCTCTCTTGGGGTTTTATCTTGTATGCTTGTTTATTTTAATGCTGACTCACTATGTCATCATGTCTAACCTGGAATGCACAGAGAAATAAATGTCTGTGCATCTTCCTTATGAGCGCTTTCACTGAAAGCATGTTCCCCCATGTCTGTCCCAGGATGAACAGTTTCTAACACTAAATCCTCTATTAACAAAACCAGCCAACCCAGGTTAAAGAAACATCTCAGAGACAGACAAGCTCAAGAAGCCAGATATTCTCGGCCTTGTTGCTGTTATGTGTGTCTTCTCAGGTTACAAAATTATCTTCAGGTAATTTCAGTCTTGCCTGATACTAGGCAGGCAAAAACCAGAAATTCCCACTATACACTGTCATAAGTCCCCAGAGAAACTGGAGGGTTGGTGTCATTTTAAGATACTCGGTTACAAGGTATATGTCTGGCTTCTTAGTTTCCTCATCTGTAAATTAGAAGTAATAAGAACACCTATTTAAAAGGTTATCAAGAGGTTCTAATGAGGACACCAGCTCTAAGCAGATAGTAGTGGAGTTCTAGTAGGATCATTCTATCTAGCGTAAACATTAGAATGAAATAGTTGTTTTTTCCTGGACCTAGGGAAGGCATCAGAAGGAAGACTTGTTTTCTAGAAGTACTTTGACCTTGAAGAAATCACTGTAAAAAAACAGTGATTGTTTTCTGTTATCTACAGAGTTTTAATTCTGAAGGAAGTTTAGATATACACCCTATGCTTGACTTTGGTCAGAAGATGGTCTTTGGCATACCCGGAATGTCTTGCATTATTGAATGTTGCAAACAGTACACAGTAAGGACTAAAGCTGCCGGGCATGATGTTTTCCTTCACAAAACATCTAGATTAGATTAGGGGCTTTGGTTTCAGGAACTTGTTTTACCCCCCCCAAAAACAACCTTTTGTGTAATAATCGATAAATGTGCTTCTGTAAGGCTATTTGAGGTTCAGTTCATCAAGGCTGGACCTCCCTGCTGCATTGGAGTCTGATTACATGCCGGAGTGACCCTCAACTCAAAACTCAGTCCCACAGTGAACTACTACATTCTCAACCTCCACCATGTCTGGTCCATCGCAGCCCGCACTCACCACTGAGCCACCTCTCCAGCCTAGGATTCCTGCTAGAACCTTACGTGTTTACACACATAAACATATTCTCTTACGAAAATAAAGACAAATGAGTCATTGTTGCAGCCAACAACACAGGCGTATCACATAACACAATGTTAAGAACTAGATAGGGCTGGGAAATAGCTCAAGTAGTTAAGATAGCTACTCTTCCAGAAGACCAAGGTTCCATTCCCAGCACTCACAGGACAGCTACAAATGTCGGTAACCACACTTACACACAAGTAAACAAGCATACATGTAAAATTAAAAATAAAACACACCTTTGAGAATATTTAAGAAGATGTCTTAATCTACCCAGTACATGACCCTATTGATTTTTGTTTGTTTAAGACAAGTTCTAATTATCTAACTCAGGCTGGCCTTGAGCTCACAAATCCTCTTGATTCCTCAGTGTTGGGATTATACCATCATATCAGGCCATCTGTTTATATTAAAATTTAAGAATAACCAACGTTAGTTCCTTGTGACAAAAACTCAAAATAGGAAATACTTCTGGGAGAAAAAGCAGGTAAGACTAGACAGGTCTGGAACCCAGTAGTGGTCAATTTCTTATGTGTGTGGAAGCTACACAATGTTTATATAAGCTCATAATGTTTATATAGGCTGTCCTGTTAGGGTATGTGGGCTGTGCCTTCTAGGTGTTATCTCTCAGTTAAGATATTTACTTACACACAAATAAACAGCAAAACCAATTACCTGCATTCCAGCCTTCTTTTCAAGGAAGGAGCCCTTAATCCTTTCATGTGATCTACAAGGAAAAGAATTAGAAATCATAAGCATGTTTTGTTTGATTTGTTTTGTTTTGTTTTGTTTTAGAGGATTCCTTTGCCCACAACAACTGGGCTGTCTTTGTAAGTTTCCTACTGAGAGAAACTACATAAGGCTCACCATTATGAGCAAGTGGATTTCCACAGGTCTTTGGCTCTTCATCAGATGAGGAATCTTTCAGAGTAGAGAACAGAAACCACTAAAAAGGGTTAGGCCCTGAGCAGATGGAAGCAATTCAAGTCCCACGTGTATCGGGGGACCGAGGCAGGAAGATCAAAGTGCTAGTATGAGAACCTAGGTGGGCTGATTTGACCACACCTAGGGTATGTGAAGCTCTGCCCCACAACCTAAAATAAATAATAAAAGAAGAAAAATGGAAGACAGTTGGCCAAGCTTATCGATTGGTTGTACACACACACACACACACACACACACACACACACACACACGAGAGTTTAGTGTGAGAAGGAAACATTTGTGTGGGCGTGGGTGGGATGAAGGGAGAGAGAGGGAGGGGGAGAGACAGAGAGAGAGAGACAGAGACAGACAGACAGATCGATCTTAGGCTCTTGCCAAATTATCTCCGGGATAAAGAACTTCTGAAATGTGTGCCTGTGTGAGAACGGGGCATTTCGTTCTTACCTAATGTCTCGGGGTAGGAGAAGTTCTGAAACAAGTTTTCCTTCCTCATGATAAACGAGGATTAGGGAAGTTTAGGCATGATCTAATTAAGCCTTACCAAACATACTTTCCGCTGGGAGAGCAACTAGCATTTCTAACAGCTCTGCCTCGCCACAGCGTCCAGAGTCAGACTGCAACCGGTGCTGGGGTTACAGAGGTGGTACAGACCTGGAGCTCAATAAAGCCAGAGGTTAAGCGCCAACTGGGACTAGGAATGCATCCCAGTGCCTCACGGAGTCCCAGCCTGCTCTTCTCCTCACCAGGCACCAACCTCCGCCATCCCCTTTTCAGACCCTAGCGCCCCTGAAACAGGTGGCGAGAGGGGATCACTCACCCTTGTGGCAGTGCGAAAGGAAGTAGGCACGGGCTTTCAGGTTCTCCCTGTCGAAGCGGTCAATGGAGATGGTTGGATACTCCGCCATCTGTCCCTGGAAGGAGCTCATAGCCGGGTTCTGCTAGACCCGGAGCCCACCTCGGAAACACTGACCCTGGGCGCCACTTCCGGGAACCGGCGCACCGCCTCCTCATAGGCCGGCCGAACATAGCCACATCCAATCAAAGGAACCTTGCGGTAGGGGCGGAGCCAAGGAGCATCCAATCCTGATCCAGTCTCCCAAGTCCCTCAGTTTAAATAACTGCACCAGAGGAGCACAGAGAACCAGCTGTACACAGTTTGTGGCTAGCACTGGCTGGTCGTGGAGTGTCATGTGAGGAAGCAAGAAAGGACACGAAAAGTGTTTGTTGCACAGATGCAGATCTGCCCGCATCTGTGGAGGAACCAAGGCAGGAAACAAAACACAGCTGAGAATGGAGGCCAGAGAGCTTCCGTTTTCTTAATTATATTGCCTTGCATTTCCACAGATCTACTGAAGATCAAGTTCTTTTCACTTTTTTATCTTCTCCCAATTTGTATTTAGGATAGCCACGAGGATTGGATGAGCCATTGTCTCTGGCTCTTGGTTAATAGATTCCAACGTTCCCTCTTCTGTATGTAAGCTAACTCCATTTTGAAGGCTACAATTCAGACACAGATTCTCGAAGCGGGGGGGGGGGGGGGGGGGGGGTCAGTAAAGATCCTGTTGATCTGCTGGCCTCCAGGAATCCTCATTGGAGCTGTATTTTGAGGACGTCAGAAGGATATATAAAGAGACAGAAGGAGAAGATGTGGGGGGAAGCGTGGGAAAGTGTGTAGTAATCGTATTAAGAGCCACCAAAGACTTTGTCAGTGGCATTTATCGTCTCCTTTCTAGCAAGTTCTCCCCAGACACTCGGCACTGTTGGTCAACTGGAACCTCCAAATCCCTCTATGCAGAACACTTTGGTAAGCCTTATGGTAGTGGACAGGAAAACTGAAAAGAAGCAGTGTCTGCAGAAACGGATCAACTGGTTTCAGTACTGTGGAGAGATTGGAACGTTGCAGATCCAGAGGCTAGTTATCATATCCTGTGCTAGTTCTAGCCCTTGGGAATAGCCATTTCTTGTCTGTCTCTGTTGGAACAAACATCTTACGACTAACAGATGAAAACCTTTGGGAATCTATTAGTTTAGCAGACCATTATTTTCCCCCAACCTAAAAGCTAAGAGTGTCATCTGATAGCATCTTGAGCCTATAGAAAAGTGTCCTCATCTTTGCTATATCTGCCTCTCATATGTACACTATATTTTAAATATGACTTGACTTGACTTATGACTTTCTTCTACAAAACTGTGAAACTCTATGTTGGAACATGGAATTTGGGATGACCCAAATCTGTGTTCCAGCCCCAAGGTTATTAAAAATGGCCCCAGAGACTGGAGAGATGGCTCAGTTGTTAAGAGCACTGACTGCTCTTCCAGAGGTCCTGAGTTCAATTCCCAGCAACCACATGGTGGCTCACAACCATCTGCAATGAAATCCAATGCCCACTTCTGGGGTGTCTAAAAATGGCCCCAGAATAAACTGTCTCTCTTTCCCTTTAAGATGAGGTTTCTCTGTCAAAAGTGGTCACACAGCAACTCTAATGTGCTATCCTAGTTGAGTACATTTGGAAAACCACAAAAATGAAGACTATGGCAAAGAGTATTTTCACAGAGACAGAAGTGATCGTGGAATGATGCCAGGAGTAAGCTCTGAACAGAGGGATCGGAATGTCGTGCTCAGAGAACATCTGGTTATTCTTGCAGTCATAATACCCAGTTCTATTCACATTCAGATTTTCATAAAGAGGAAGCAGGGAAGAAGGGAAGTAGAAGGAAGTGCTATAGACATAAACACCAGCTTATCCATTCTACCACAGTAGTACTGATAAAGCCTTGATTTTGTAGAAGATGGTCTTTCCTAGCCTACTCGAGGACAATTGCTGTGAATGGGTTGTCTATACAGGACAATAAATTCTGCACTGAGTCTGGTCATCTACAGAATTTCTCAGAAGTTGGAGCTCCTCAAGAGGCAAGACAAACTATGATTCATAGCCTTATTTACTTGTTCTTTCCTTTTCTCTTTATGATGTATACAGTAGGAAATAATGTTGAGAATTATTACCACTGTAAGCATCATGAATACTTAGCCTTATAACTGAACTTTTCCCATCCAAGACGCCTTTTCCTTTGAGAAGTTTTATATAACATTGGACACATAAAACAGGCATGCAAAGAAAAAATTGCTGATAATAAGTCCTAAAGAGATCTATTTGAAAAAAAAGAGGTCTATTTGAAAACAATTTTTTTGGTATACATATATTTAGAAAGCAAATTTGTCTACTAATGGATGGGTAGGCTGTTTCTTTTTACAGAAAGAATTAAATCTTGACAGTATTTGGTTTCAGGATGCAGAATAACTTTAGCATTTTTTTAGAGTCAATTGATACTAATTTTATAATCATCTGTGCTGAGACTATAGTCTTACACAAATAAGACAACAAACAAAATGGCAGATGGATATTTACAACCCTTTCAGAAACTGTTGAAAATTCTGTTCTATTTCCAAGCAAATTTGATTTTTTGTTGGTTGGTTGGTTTTGTATTTTGTTTTTGTTTTGTTGAGGTAGGGTTTCTCTATGTAGTTCTGGCTATCCTGGGCCTTGCTTTGTAGACCAGGTTGACCTCAAACTCAGAGATCTGTCTATCTCTGCCTCCCAAGTGCTGGACTCAAAAGTATGCACCACCATGCCCAGCAATTTTTTTTTATAAAGCTCAAATCGGCATCTCAAAGGACAATCTTGGAAATTAAACATCCCAACACAATACAATCAATAATTACATGCTGGAGGATAATTATTGGGAAATATTAAAAGTCTTTGCTTTCCACAATTAAGCTATTGTTTCTATGTAAGAAAAAATGCATGTACAGCAAAAATAATGGAGTTCTTCAATGTGAGGTACTTCTAGCAGTGTTTGTCAGTGTTGTATGCCATGACAGCACGTGTCATGCAGAGTGTGTACTGTGTTTAGAAGTGAGCTTGGCAGGTGTGGTGGTGGCACAACCTTTTGATTCAAGCACTGGGGAGGCAGAGGCTGGGAGACCTCTGTGAGTTCGAAGCCAGGCTGGTCCACATAGCAAGATCCAGGTCAGCCAGAGCTACACAGGGAGACCCATCTCAAAACAACAACAGCAAACACTAGAACAAAGACTTCTGTGAACTGCACACTTTGACACAGACACACACTGAGGTATGATCTCCTCAGATGAATCATGTGTTTGCTTTTGAGTTCCATTTTGGCCATTGTGGGTTCAGAAATCTCTTGCTCTTCTTACAAACTAAGGCAGGGAGAGAAGACATGGAGTGTGAAAGGGAATTGCTGGGGTGTCTGGAGAGAGTGGGAGGGAGAGGCAGGTGTGGCTATAACTGAAGGACATTATTTAGGACTGGAGAGAGAGCTTGGTAGTTAAGACTTAGTACTGTTCTTGCAGAGAGACCAACTTCAGTTCTCATCACCTATATTGGGTAGCTCAAAAGTCACCTGTCATTCTAGTCCCAGGGGATCCAATGCCCCAGCCTCCACAAGCATCTGTACACAGGTGCACATACCCACCAAGACATAGACTTGTACATGCATGTGAGGCACATGGTGTTGTGATCATAAAAAGAGAAAGACGCGTAAGAATATGTTCTACAGCAGTGTGGGGGAAGGCGGTGCCTCAGTGGGCCCATGCCGAGGCATCCCTTCCCACTGAGGGAGCAGCCACAGAAATAGAGTTTATTCAGGGCATGGGGAGAGGAGTTAAGGGGGTAGTAGAGACAGAGAAAGGCAGAGAGAGGGAGAGAGTAGAGAAGTAGAGGCTGGCCATGACCACGTGGAGAGAGGGGGGAAAGGGAAGAGCCCAAGAGGGCAAGAGAGTAGCTAAGAGAGTAAGAGAGGTAAGAGATAGAGGAGGGGCTGAACAGCCCTTTTTATAGTAGGCCAGACCTATTTGGCTGTTGCCAGGTAACTGTGGGGTGGAGCTTAGACAGAATCCTAACACAAAACACACACACACACACACACACACACACACACACACACACACACACACACAGAGAGAGAGAGAGAGAGAGACAGACACAGAGACACAGAGAGACAGAGGCAGACAGAGATAGACTTTTTAAAAAAGATACAACGTTTACATGTATGAAATCTGTATATAGGATACTATGGAGACTTCCGGTAAGGAACCAAAGCAGCCCACTGCCATACTCTAGGAAATCTGAGGGTCAAAACTCATTTATTTGTTCAACAAATAGTCATCTGCTCTCTAGTATGTTACAGCTCCTGGACTACAACTACGGCACAGGGTTAAGGAGGCACAGAGCCCTTGTTCACAGAACGCCTGTCCAGCACTTGGGTAGTCCAGATGCTGTCTGAAATGTTCTGTGTTTGGCATGTCTGTCTCACAGCAACCCTAGCAGACAGGTTCATAACGTTCCGTTGTTACATTGTTATGTAAATCTCACAAGGTTGTGTTTTCAGTAAGCAGAGTCCAGACTTAAGTTCAAGGCCACTGTGTTCTGAGGCACCTCCCTCATAGCTACGGTCTTTACGGCTCAAAGCGCCAGAGCGGACAGGAGAGCAGCAGTGTGATGGTGAAATATATTTCCCCACTCTAAGCACGCTGCATTCACACTTACTGCATGCTAGGAGCTGTTCAGCTAGGTATGGCTGGAGCAAAGTGACCCAGGATTACAGAGGAAGTCAACAAACCTGTAAGAGTACTGTGGAAATTTCATGCTTTATTGGCCTTGTAAACCTCTGAAACTTTTGTTTTGTTGTTGTTTGGTTGGGTTGGTGTGGTTTTGGTTTTTCTTTTTACTGTGGATAAAGCGGAAAGCTACTTCAGGGTCACAGCCCAAGCCCAAGTCTGACATAATCTGATTTCCGTTTTAGGTGGCTCCTGCTGATTGTTGTGTGGAGAACAGGCTATGGGGGTGGGGATCAGGGTTGGGAATTAGCATGGTGACCAAGAGAGATGGCTTTTGGACTTGTGTGGGAGTTATTAAAGCCAACAGGTCTTGCTAATGGATGGAATAATAGAAACAGGATTGTGAGTAACAGCCAGTCAAAGGGGTAGATGTGGAAGTAGAGTTTCCTTCGCTTGGATATGGAATATAAATTGTTTAGATAGGTCTAAAGTTCAGAGATACATCTTGGCTAAGGAAATTAGAGTTATAGATCCATCTTATTTTTTTAACTTAAAAACTCTTTAGTATTTAATGACTCCTTTAACAAGAACTTTGCAGAATTTAATCTGTAAAAAAATATGGTTTGTGTTTAACAACTGGCTCACAAGATCCCTGCATTAGTTCCGGGGCTTCTCAATGACCTGGCATTGTCCCTTTCCCTTTCACCCTCGATTTATTAGACAATCATCATGGCTCCCGACTCAAAACACTGACCTTGAATCAGTTTTCATCGAAATAGGTGATATATTAACTATTAGTTTAGATACTGACGGGAAAATAAACCTATAGATGGTACGTTTTCTTTAGTGATTGCCAGACACCACGCTGGATGGAATCCAAACACACTATGTTATCTTCTATCAGGATTCAGAACCTGTATGATCTCTATTCTCTCAAATGCTCTCAAATAACAGTGAACAGCAGTGAACGTCAGCGAACAGCGCCTACCCGGGGCTTCCTTCTGAGAACTCCGATCTCTTCGCCCAGTTTAGCCCTTGTGCATGCGCACAAAGACCCAGAAGCTGGGGGCGAGGCCGGAGGAAATTAGGCTTGGCTCGCTCACGTGGGCTATTGGAGCGGCGTCTCTGCGTTGCTAGGAGACGCGCCGGTTGCACCGGCCGCAACGGTTGGCCTCTGGCTGTCTCAGCCCAAGATCCCGAGAACACGAGCACCGCTGCGCCCTCCTGCGAGGCCGGCTGAACGAGGGTAACCGCGGACAGCGGGAGCCGGACCTGAGCGGATGCGCAGCGAGGACCCGGACCCTGACCGCCGTGACCCTGGCTCGGCCCCGCCCCGGGAGCTCAGGGCCCTCCCCTTCCGCCCGGCCGCCCTGGTACCTGGGTTTTTTCTTTCTTTTAGGGCGAGTCTTCACTTGGTCCCTCCCACACCGTAGGACCCGCTGCCCTGCTCAATTTTCCCCCTGCCCAAGTTGGCTACTGTATAGCCATATGATGCCAGGATTCTGAGGACTGTTTCTAGTTCAGCTTCTTCCGGGCAGATTATACCTTACAGACATCGTGATTTAAGGCAAAAAGAAAGTGTTTTCTGGCTCTGTTCACAGAGCACGCTAGCTGCGAGAGCCCTCTTACGGGGTAGCTTTACACAAACGTAGATTGGCACACCTAGACGGTGGAAAGATAAGAAGGGAGCGCTTGGGGAGGGGGGGGCACTTTCGTCTTTAAAATGAACACCCTGTTTCAGGACTGTGTTCAGTAAACGATGTTCAGACCCAATGTGAGAACTGAGTTCAGAATAGAGTCCCAGTATGTTTGTTATCTCGACCATAGTTTAAAGGAGTCCTGCCACCTGTCAGGAGCACAAATAATGATATAAGGTGAGGAGATGGGGGTTGGAAGACTAGGCATGTTATCTAATTACGGGGTTACAAGGCAAAAGCTTCAGCGACAGCTCGCTGGACTCAACCACCCATCCCAAATACACCAAATAAGGAGACACACAAAGTGAAACACAGAGAAAGATGTAATTTACATGGTACACTAGCGAGGATAATAAGGAAAAAGGTCCTGGGACCCCAGGTTTGTGTTTGGGATGCTGATATAAGCGTGAGGATTAAGTAGAGGAAGAAACTAAACAGGGCATAAAAGGTGTGCATAACAGTCTAAGGTCTGCCTAACAGTCTCGTTTAAGGTGTGAGTGCTAGGTTGTAGTGCCCTCTACCCCTGTGGTATCAACTCTGATGCTGCAAGGCACCTGGTGGAAATCCAAGATTTCTCAAATTCTTGTCTGCCTTATGTCTTCAGCTTTGAATGGTGGTAAGATAGTTTAAATAGACAGACCATGATTGGATGTTTAACATGCTGGTGCAGTTAGGCATTCCTCTGACCCAAAGTAAAGGAGTCAGATGAAACCAAGGCAAAGAAACCAGGCTCAGCCTCCTTTTAGTTACCTCGTGGGCCCAAATAAAGAGTTTCTGTGTTGTGTTTTTGTAGCAGTTTCTGAACGGCTGTTTGAAGGAAGAGAACTTGAGGTCGCTGACTCCATCATAGGTGACTACTGTTACATTCGAACTTAATGTCAGGGACTTAAGATTGGTGGGATTTTTTTTTCAGTATACACATAACCCTTAATAGTGCTTAATGAAATTCAGTTTCTATAAAGTAGACATTCAAGCATTGCCACTTCCTGTTTATAGTGGTACACATGTATGATAGAAATTGTGTTTTATTATATAATTTTATTTTCTATGCATATACTATGCATAGGTATTTTATCTGAGCAAAATTAGAAAACTGATTTACAGACCCTTACAAAAACAGAAAAAATATATAATTGTTATTTAGTGTCTATTTAAAGAATAAAAATAGATGAAAATTATGTCTTTCACAAAAGATTGGTAATCCTTTTTTCTGGCAACAAGTTAAATATTGAAGTATCAATATTTTTATATTGTTATGCCATTAAGGTTAGTCTTGTTTTGCAGTTATGAATTTTAAAACAATTTTGTGTTACTTCAAATTCACCCATTCATTTTATAAAAGGCAATAGCATAAAATGATTTTTTAAAAATGCTTCACTAGAGCCGGGCGGTGGTGGTGCACGCCTTTAATCCCAGCGCTTGGGAGGCAGAGGCAGGTGGATGTCTGAGTTCAAGGCCAGCCTGGTCTACACAGTGAGTTCCAGGACAGCCAGGGCTACACAGAGAAACCCTGTCTCGAAAAACCAAAAAAAAAAAAAAAAAAAAAAGCTTCACTAAAGAATTTGAGGGAATAGGCATTTTAAATAAGCATCACACCTGAACATCAGCAGAGAAGAAGACAACTAAATAATGGCCCCCAGTTCATCGGCATACATTGATACCAGCATCCCATAAAAGGAGGTGTGATTCAAACATCTGAAATCCCAGCTCTAGGGGATGAAACCAGGAGGATCAGAAGTTCAAGTTCATCCTCAGGGAGTTCAAGACCACGTTTGGACAATATGAGACCCTGTGCCAAAATCTGTACACAGATCTCCTGCCTGGAATTTTACAAATCACATCTCTAGCATAATAATAATGCCCACAGGTAAGTTTCTCACCGTTCACTGTAGACACTAGTTTTTCATTCTTCCTGGGTTTGTTTTTGTTTTGTTTTGTTTTGTTTTTGTGCAACCAGTTCAGACTATTAACTTAAAATTCAGCTACACCAACCAATCCAAAAGCAGCGATGAGCATCCTTATCAGAAAGAAATTCCAGCAACTTTGCCACAGCCGGATTCGCCCGAGGTTTCCAGCTTCGCATTCCGAGATGAGCCTCTATCTGCCTGCTAAGTCTCTGGAGCTCTTTGCATGTTAGCTCCCTCCACACGCTATAACTTTAGCAGAATACACTGAGCTGAGACTTATCCACACAGACTCGTCAGTTGTGACTTCCTTACTCATCTGTTTGTAACCTGCCAATGGAATATTTTCAAGGAGTTCCAGAAGATTCCACTGAACTGGAAAAACTATGACAAAAAAAATACCTTGGTGGAGACTGAAAAACCACTTCCTGAAGCATCGAGTGTAGTAGGATGCACACCTGTCATGCTGAACTCCTTCACTGCCCAGATCACCCAATGCAGACCTTGCTCTATGGACCACTATATAGCCACATAGCCTAGCCCAGGACCACCTTATTCACATCTCTCACGGTCCAGTGTGGAGCCTGTTATCTTCCCGAGGTTTCCTCTGAAATGGTTGTGATACGCTTTTATCATTTGGACTTCTTCAGCAAGATATGCTTCTGTCCCAGCATGCTGGCTGTCTGGTCAATAACTCTGCCCACAGTTTCTGCCCTTTTAACCATTTAAGGATGTTTGGCTTCAGCTCAGTTCCTGGGTGCCGACTTTCACTGACTTGTGCAGATCTGTCTTCGAGACCTGGGATTTGAAGATCTTCAAGAAGGGAACGGACTACAGTCTAATGCTGTAGATACCTTCAGTTTCAGTATACCTTTATACATACATGTAATAAAGAAAGCAGTGATTCAAGGAAGGTCAGTTGAGTTCAGAAAAAAATGATCAGATAATCGTGTAAATAAGCACATAAGTTTATATAAATAACAGAGCAGCCCTTTCCCAGAAATCTCTCAGCACGGAGCAATTTAAACACAATTGCTTGGCATGTAGCATAGATTATGTCTGGGAAGGCATGAAAACATGGCAGAAGGCCAAACCCAGATTCAGGTACACTGAGGACAGCAACTCAGCATGTTTTCACCAGGTTGGGTTCTATAGCTATGTTCCAACATCCAGTAAGTTGTCTTAGAAATTGAATGCAAATGTCTGTCACTGCAGGAGGCACAAATAAACAGCCTTATAAACTGAATGCAAATATTTAACACAGGAGGCGTGAAATCATGTCCAAGAGCAATCCAGGGAAGGCAATGTACCTGAAGTAAAAGGCCCTCTGTCTTTTTTCATGGAGTTTCTCTCTCAGCTCCCCCAAGGCATGGCTCACCCTGTGGCATTCTTTTGAGTGTGTTCTGACATTCCCTGCCCCTTTTTTATTTTTTAAAGCATTATAGAATGTTTATATTATACACACACACACATACATACACACACATTTTACACACAAATATATTTTTAAAGTCAGCGTGGTAGATAAAGTTGATTGCTTTCTGGCATTTATCTTTGTTTGGAGTCATAGACATCCTAAGAGCAACATGAAAAGACATCAATAGGTACAACAGTCATAGCTCGATGCATTTGCCAGTTATATTGGCAGTTGACGTGAGACAGGCAGGTTAGGACAGAGCAGGGTAATGGCTTCTGCAGATTTTTGATGTAAAATTCTTAGCTTTAGGACTGGCAGAACTAGTAGTCTGCTAAATAAATAATACAATCTGATAGTTTTTCCTCCAAGTCATAAATATGTAGTTCAGACCTAGGGTTGAGTGTAGACGGCTATAAGCACCAAAGGATGGTCCCAGATCTCCAGCACGAGTAGCTTTGGGGAACTTCAGTTTACAAGGCTCACTTTATTTTTGGTTCTCATTGTTTTTAATAACTTGAAAGAATAGAATTTGCATCATAGCATAGTCACCACAGGTATTAAATGTACTTTTTATGTTATGGTGAGATTAACATTGAAATTTCAAATGTTTGATTGTGTCTTTAAGGTGGGTGGGTACTCCTACTGAGAAAAACAGTAATTTCCTGTTATTTCCACTGTATATAACATGTGGCATTTTCATCCACATAGTTAATGTAATTGCTTTACCTCAAAGGGACATGGCACCCCTGGCATGATGCTCAGGAGCATATTTTTGAGTGATACAAACAAGTCAAAGTATTTTGTTATACATCAAACAGCTAAGCATAAAGTAAGCATAATGGGGAAGCAAAACCGACCCCCATCGCAGTAGCCACTGCCCTCAGGAAAATAACCCGCTTTATCAGCAGAAGCACAAAAGACACTCAGCCACTACCTCCATAGAAAAACATGACTAATTTTGAGTATTCTAAAAGGTTTTATTTTAAAATTATTTCTAATGAAGTATTCATGTATCTATGAGTGGCATGTACAACTGGGTGCAGTGCCCAAGCAGGCCAGTAGAGGGCAGTGGTGATCTCCCGGAGCTCGACATAAAGGTGGTTCTGAGCACTCGCTAGGTGCAGAGAAAGGAACTCTGTCTTCTGCAAGGGCAATTAAAAAGTTGTAACCACCGGCAGTGGTGGCGCATGCCTTTAATCCCAGCACTTGGGAGGCAGAGGCAAGCGGATTTCTGAGTTCGAGACCAGCCTGGTCTACAGAGTGAGTTCCAGGATAGGCAGGGCTATACAGAGAAACCCTGTCTCAAAAAAATAAAAAAAAAGTTGTAACCACTGAGCCGTCTCTGTAGCCACTTGACTGGTTTTGTTTTGTTTTGTGTTTGAAACAAAGGAATTTACTATATAACTCTGGCTGTCCTGGAAGGAACTTCCTACATAGAGCAGCGGACCTCGAACTCACAAAGATTTATTGGTCTCTGCTCCCCAAGTGCTGAGATTAAATGTACACACCACTATGTGCACAGTTTGAATGTATTTTTAATATAGTGACTCCACACTTTTCCTTCTTGTAATTCTTCATAACATATTTTCTAAAATTAATCTTCCTTATAAAAGGGGGCTAACCAAGCTCTATTGCATATGTCTAACTCACGTGTTAGTCATAACTAGTAGATAGTGTACTGGTGACACGAGGGGTTTCACAGTGAAATGAAGGGAATTATAAGACAAACTGGTCTGTTTTATCAGGCTTTCCAAAATCCTTACAATATCATAACGATGAAATCAATAAAATACAACATGAACCTGAATCTAACACAACTGAGAGGCAAAAGTTTAAAACCCACATGCTAACAGAACCTTCATTTTCTCTAGTCTAACCAAAGTGTGTGTCAATTTGCAATGCATTTGCAATGAAAAAGAATGCCAAAAAGCAATGCTAATGATTTATCTGGCATGTCACTGATTTCATCAGAATTGGAATTATACAACTCCCAGTAATTTCATTTAAATTAATTTAAATCTAGAACTAAGCCAAACAAAGGTTGGAATATGATATCCAAATAGAATGCAAACAGCCTTCTATAGGATGTAACAGTGTAAGTAATATAACAAAAATCTAGAGGGTATAGAAGGAACTTAGGCAAATTCTTCATCTTTCCTAGGCCAGCCCGTTAATACTTGTGTGTGCCTGATACTCAGAGCTAAGCCAAGGACTTGGCCTGCTGACCATCTCCCTTTATTAACTGTGAGAAGAGACTTGTAGGCTACATATTTCAAGGAAATTCACCAAGTCTGTATTATTTTTCCTTTTCCTATTTTTCCCTCCGTAAAAGTAAACTTAATGCATTTGTAAAGACACTTATCAAGGCATTTGTTGTGATTGTGCTCATACCTTCCTGATTGATCATATGTTTTGGATAATGTTCACCCAGTGTCAAGGAGGGATATTTCTAAATAATGCAAAGGATGATTTTACCTTTTCTATCACTCCATTTTAATGTATTTCTTGGCATTTTAAAGAAATAAATCTAGTGAGAATTTGTTACAGTGATTAAAAAATACATAAATTCTCTTCTGGGAACTTCTTTATGAAGTGACAATGTATTTTAGACAAAAGAAACAAATTTAATAGAAAGGATTCAAGGAATCAAGGAAAATTCTGAGTACTTTATGTCAATTATTTTTGGTAACAAAATAGGTATTTGAGAAAAACAAATACAAGACAAAATCTTTGAAAAGCTAACTGTGGTGTTGGGCACATAGCTCAATGGTAGAATATTTGTCTAATACTCAAAAGGTCTCAAGTCCAATTGCAGTAGCCAGGGCAAAAAGTCAGCAATAGAAGTTGGTAAGAGGATAATTAATGTGACCTGGGCTTGGGTGGCTCAATGTCCTGGACCAACAGTAACCACCTGGGTCATGAGATCAATGATCTAACACAACAGTTAAGCAACTAGTGTGGGGTATGTGCACTTGACTTCCCATGTTGGTCTACCAGAGGGCCATGTGACACTGTGACCCAAGAAAATTAGTTATGATGTCTTCAAAACCTAGAAATGGATGGGGTGTCTCAGGAGCAAAAAAGGGAACTGAAAGAGAAGACTGTGTACTCTTTTGAATTGTAAGCAGCCCGGGGTGGCCTTCTGCCTTGACCTCACAAATCCATCACCACACCTTGATGAGAATGATTGTCTTCTTCTTCTTCTTCTTCTTCTTCTTCTTCTTCTTCTTCTTCTTCTTCTTCTTCTTCTTCTTCTTCTTCTTCTTCTTCTTTTCTTCCTCTGTTCCTGCTCCTCCTCCTGCTCCTCCTCTTCTTTTTCTTCTTTAAAGGACAGATAAGGAGGGGGAAGAGAGGGAGAATATAAATCAATGGAATAGTGGTGGAGAATTTTGACAATATATTGAGCATCTAGAAATGACAGTAAGTTTTCATAAATATACACTATCTACTGCCCAGAACCTCAGAATGGGAACATGAAAACACTACTAAATAACTCCAAATGCAATTTTATTTGGTGATGAAATTAACTTCTCTGTGTATCTTCCAGGGTTTAGGAGTAGTTTAAGTGTATCAGTTTGTTTGTTTCCCAAACATAACAGTATTGGGAATGAATGTTAAAATGTGAAATGTTCACTCTGAGTCAGTCAGTCTCTCTCTCTCTCTCTCTCTCTCTCTCTCTCTCTCTCTCTCTCTCATCATTATGTTCATTCTAAAGGTCTTGAAGACTGTAATCATCATGTTACCTATTAATATTGTTTTAATTTCTTTCAGAAATAATTGCTAATAAGGCCTTTGTAGCCATGACTACTTCTGAAGTGAAACCAAAATCAATAAGTCGTGCCAAGAAATGGTCAGAGGAAATAGAAAATCTGTACAGATTTCAACAAGCAGGATATCGGGATGAAATCGAATACAAACAAGTGAAACAAGTTGCCATGGTAAACTTCACTGCTCTTTATAATATGAGCTGATAAACCCTTTTGTTTTGATAAATGTTTTGCTTTTGATAAGCATTCTCAGGTGGTGAGATGTATTTTAATAGCAGAGTAACAAAACATAACTGGCAGTAGTTCTCTAACACTCTTCTTTTGAAGAGAGGGAGACTAAGTCTCTCCAGGTGGTCTGCAGCTTGGGGACAATGTGGTCCCTTGGCTGGGCACACTCACGCTCACTGAACTACACAGTTCCCACACACATGAGTCTTTCCTGGTAGACCACAAATCAGGCCTTTTTCTTATTCTGGTGGCTCTATTATCACATGCTCAGTTTGTGGCAAAATATTATTTCCTCTCTGTGTATCTGGACTATGAATTAAAAAGGAGTTGCATATATTTTCTTCCTTTTTTTTCTTTTTCAGTTGTTTTGCTTTTGTTTTGTTTTGTTTCTTGAGATATGACCCCACTCTGTAACCAACACTGGTCTTGAACTCAATACATAGACGAGAGTCTTAAATTTGCATCAGTTTGCCTACCTCGCTTGCCAAGCACTGGAATTACAGATCCAAGCATCCTGTCCACTGTAGCTACACTCTACAATCAACTAATTTTACGTGTTAATGGATGCCAAGCTAGATAACTCACACCCTTAGGTACCCCCCTATTTGACCATCTACTGTCCTTCTACCATGAATTTTTCCCTCCAGAATAACCTTCCAGTTGATGCTTATTGGGTAGCCTTGAGTGTTCTGAAGATCTAGTGCACTGTCTATACACTAACACAGTTATTTTGGGGACCTTGTAAGGGATCCCAGAGTCTTGAGGACACTTCCCTGTCCTGCTGATGGCAGCTTTGACTTCAGTACCAGAAACATTTGCTGTACATTTCATAGGGAGTAAATGTAGGGGGACCTACCATGCTGATCAGATGAGCTGGACGCTGTTTCTAGTGACACAGAAATAAGCCATGAGAGAGAAAATGTAAGATCCATGCCTAGTGGCCTGTGCCTGAGGTCCCAGTGCTCTGTAGACTGAGATAGGACATTAGATTTGAGGGTCCCAGGCTTGTGCTACATAGGGAGAATTTGTCTCAAATACCAGTGAAAGGAACAGAGAGAAAAAAGGAAAAGAGAAACATTGGCAGAAAATAACAGACACAGTTCCCCAAACAGGTGCACCATCTTTTCTTGTGTTGCAAGCTGCAATTTATAAGAGCAACGTGAAAAGGAACACTACCAGAGTGGTAGTGTTGGAGAAAAGGGTTTGATTTTCCAAAATCTGGTTTGGACTTTTGATAGTGGTAAATGACATCTCACAAAATTCAGAAAGAAACTTTTATTTTTTAATTTTTTAATATTTTTAAAAGATGTATTTATTTATTATATTTAAGTACACTGTAGCTGTCTTCAGACACCTTAGAAGAGGGAATCATATATCATTACGGATAGTTGTGAGCCACCACGTGGCTGCTGGGAATTGAACTCAGGACCTTCGGAAGAGCAGTCAATGCTCTTTAACCGCTGAGCCATCTCTCCAGCCCAAGAAATTTTTTTATTAATAACAAGAACACACTAGGTCCTAGAATACATTGTAGTAAGTTATGAACCAAAGAAATAATTGAGACTTGACAAGTTCCTAAAAGGACATGGACACACACACACACACACACACACACACACACACACGCACGCACGCACGCACGCACGCACACACGCACATGCACACATATACACGAACAGGGACTGGGGATGTAGCTTCATTAGTAGACTGTTTGCCTAGCACCCATGAAGCTGCCCTGCCCTGGGTTCTATTCCCAGCACCACATAAACTGGTCATGTCGGTATATGTCTATAATCCCCAGGCAGAGGCAAGAAGATCAGAACTTCAAGATCATCCTTGAGCAGTGTAGCACAGACAGCAAATTACATGAAACACTGTCTGAAACAAACCCACCACACGTCAACCTGCATAACACTGAAACTGGAGAGAGAGCAGAAAGAACAGAAAAATCGTGGCAAATGACAGATCAAATGCATCAGAGAAACAGAAGAAATAGCAGAGAGAAGAAAGGGATTGTTCAGGACTGTTTACGGTTTCAAGTGTCCTTCAACAATTGGGCTCTGTGTTGAGCTTGAAGCTTTATTGGAAGTGCGTAGCAGCCTCTTCCAGTCGAGCACCTTTGTCCGGTCCGGTGGTTCTCAACCTCCCTAACGCTGTGACCTTTAATACAGTTCCTCATGCTGTGGTGATCCCAAGCATAAGATAATTTTCATTGCTACTTCATAATTATAACTTTGCTGTTATGAATTGTGATGTGAATATCGATATTCAGGATGTCTGACGTGTGGCCCCTGTGAAAGGGGTCTCGACCCACGGTGGAAAGCCCCTGATTTAATCCCTGCCTCTGAAGTCAATGATCGACATTGCTGTTTGAGCAGTGGCCCTGGACTCGCTCCCAGTGTTTCCCTGGGGTTTTCATCTTAGAAATTACAGTCTTTGAATCACTTGGAAATATAAGAACGATGAATTTTGATTTATTTGGCACTTGTCTTCAGTCATGGCCATAGCGTAGACACTAACACCTCAAAACTTGGCTCTAAAGAGAAGCTCTGAATTCAGTTTGAGCTCCCCAGAATAAGGCTGGAAACTGAGGTTTGTATTACGTGTACTCCACGCTCCAAGGGTGCAAGGATTTTAAAACTTAATCGCGGATTTAAATTTTTGATGCAAGTTGTGTGGTGGTGAAATGGAGAGGTAAAATCACACTGACATGGAATTCATTCATCCTCTCCTCCTTCCGGTGCAGGTAGACCGTTGGCCGGAGACAGGATACGTGAAGAAACTTCAGCGGAGGGACAATACTTTCTACTACTACAACAAACAGAGGGAGTGCGAGGACAAGGAGGTTCACAAAGTGAAGATTTACGCATACTGACCTTTCCATTTCTTCAGCTTGACAATGCTACTTTAAGAATTGGTTGTTTACATTCTTCCATCATGTAAATGTCATTTTACAAAACCATTCACAATTTTTTCTTTAATTCATGATGTTTTAAACAGCATAAACAGCACGAAACCTGGAATTGGCCAGTTCTGTCCAGTTCTGAAACACAGTTGCTGTGAACCTTAGAATCCAGCCCTCCTCTTCCCTCCCTTTCCCTCCCCTCCTCCTCCTGCCTAGCAGAGCACTTTAGTGGCTCCCTTGGGAAACCAGTCAGTTATTAGCTGTGTATTAACTATGTTATTAGCTGGGTATTAGCTGTGTATTAACTGTGTTATTAGCTGTGTATTAGCTGTGTATTAACTGTGTTATTAGCTGTATATTAACTGTGTATTAACTGCGTATTTCCTTAGCGCATATGAGTTCTCCAGGCAGTACCCCCTAGCACTTCTCTGCCTACAACAGTACTTGCATTTTGGGGCATGGTGGTTTTGGTTTTGCCTCTCAGGTCCTTTGCCTCTTGCTGGATGCACTGGACATAGAAAGAATGATGCCCACTCTGGAGGAGCCCTCCACAAAGGTAGAAAACATGCATGACAGTGTATGTAGGATAGTCCCCAGCACCACAAGGAGACAGACAGCACCTCCCCCCCCCAAATGCACAGAGAGCCAAAGAGCCACAGAGAGTAAAACATACTACACATTACTATGTAAACCCAAGCACTTTTAAAATTAACATGTAATGATGTATTTACCAGTACTGGGGATAAAATACAAGACCTCACAAATTCTAGCTAATCACTCAACCACCAAGCTATAGCCCCAGCCTTGGCTTAGTCAGTCAGCTAGTTAGTCCTGAAACAGGGTCTTGCTGTGCTCCTCACAATTCTCTTACTTCACCCTCCCCCAACCCCCAGCCCCACACAAGGGCTGGGATTACACCACCATTTCTAACCCATAGGTTCTCAGAAAGCAATTAGGTCTGAAGGTTTGTGCTCATGGCACCCTTTGAACATCCTGTCACCTGTTTTCAGTTGAATTTTGTCCTCTCTCTAATCCCAACTAAATCCCACCCCACCCCCTCAGCACCTGTGGATGTGAAGGACTTTGGAGTAAGGTCTTTAGAGGAGAAATCAAGTTAAAGCATGGCCGTTTAGTTGCCATCTTGGTACTGGTATCATTAAGGTCTGAAGACACACATCTAGGGAGGAAGTCACAGGGCCAATGGAGACACAAGTCGGAGTGAAGAAATCTTGAGTGGAGGTCAATCGTGCATTGCCAGCAACCAGAAAATCAAGGCGTGAGCGGAAATTGTTGCTCAGACCATTGAGAGTGAGCCTGACTCTGCAGACACACCAGCTCTGAGTGGCCAGCCTTCAGCTTGGGAGGACTATGCTTTCTGTGTGTAAGCTGTTTGGTGTGTGGTGTTTGCTCACAGTGACCCTGGGAAATTACCACATTCCCGTGCTGGCCAAGGGGAGGAGGGCTTATAACGGTTCATAGTTTTCAGGAGTTTGTTTCCAGGTTAAGTGGCTTCATTGCTTCTGGGCAGGAACATGGGGATTGTACGATGGAGCAACATGGTTCACCAGGTGAGAGCCAGGATGCAGAGAAAGCAAAGGACAAGACCAGTCCTCCAGGACCCAACTTCCTCCAAGTCTCTGCCCTCCACTGTTTGTCTGTTTGTTTGTTTGAGACAGGGTTTCTCTGTATAGCCCTGGCTGGCCTGGAACTCACTCTGTAGACCAGGCTGGCCTCGAACTCAGAAATCCACCTGCCTCTGCCTCCCAAGTGCTGCGACTAAAGGCGTGCGCCACCACTGCCCAGCCCTCTACTTTTTTTTTATCATTTATTTACATTTCAAATGTTATCCCCTTACTGGTTTCCCCTCCAAAAAACCCCTATCCCAACCCCCCCCCTTCCCGCTGCTTGCCAACCCACCCACTCCCGCTTCCCTATCCTGGTATTCCCCTATACTGGGGCATCGAGCTTTCTCAGGACCAAGGGTCTCTCCTCCCTTTGATGTCCAACAAGGCCATCCTCTGCTACATATGCAGCTGGAGCCATGGTCCCTCCATGTGTGCTCTTTGGCTGGTGGTTTAGTCCCTGGGAGCTCTGGGGTACTGGTTGGTTCATATTGTTGTTCCTCCTATGGGACTGCAAGGAGCCTTCAGCTCCTTGGGTCCTTTCTCTAGCTCCTCCATTGGGGACCCTGTGCTCAGTCCAATGGTTGGCTGGGAGCACCTGCCTCTGTATTTGTCAGGTACTGGCAGAGTCTCTCAGGAGACAGCCATATCAGGCTCCTGTCATCAAGCACTTGTTGGCATCCACCTTATCTGTGTTTGGTGACAATACATGGGGTGGATCCCCAGGCGGGGCAGTCAATGGATGGCCTCTCCTTCAGTCTCTGCTCCACACTTTGTCTCTGTATCTCCCCCCATGGTTGTTTATTTCCCCCTTCTAAGAAGGACTAAAGCATCCACACTTTGGTCTTCCTTCTTCTTGAACTTCATGTGGTCTGTGAGTTGTATCTTAGGTATTCCGAGCTTTTGGGCTAATATCCACTTATCAGTGAGCGCATACCATGTGTGTTCTTCTGTGATTGGGTTACCTCATTCAGGATGATATTTTCTAGTTCCATCCATTTGCCTAAGAATTTCATGAATTCATTGTTTTTAATAGCTGAGCAGTATTCAATTGTGTAAATGTACCACAATTTCTGTATTCATTCCTCTGTTGAAGGACATCTGTGTTCTTTCCAGCATCTGGCTATTATAAATAAGACTGCTATGACCATAGTGGAATGTGTGTCCTTATATGCTGGAGAATCTTCTGGGTATATGCTCAGGAGTGGTAAAGCTGAGTCCTCCGGTAGTACTATGTCCAATTTTCTGAGGAACAGCCAAACTGGTTTCCAGAGTGGTTTTACCAGCTTGCAATCCCACCAGCAGTGGAGGAGTGTTCCTCTTTCTCCACATCCTCGCCAGCACCTGCTGTCTCCTGAGTTTTTGATCTTAGCCATTCTGACTGGTGCGAGATGGAATCTCAGGGTTGTTTTGATTTGCATTTCCCTGAGACTAAGAATGTTGAACATCTCTTTAGGTTCTTCTCAGCTATTCGGTATTCCTCAGTTGAGAATTCTTTATTTAGCTCCATACTCCATTTTTAATAGGGCTATTTGGTTCTCTGGAGTCTAACTTCTTGAGTTCTTTGTTTATATTGGATATTAGCCCTCTGTCGGATGTAGGGTTGGTAAAGATCTTTTCCCAATTAGTTGGTTGCTGTCTTGTCCTTTTTGAGTGTCCTTTGCCTTACAGAGACTTTGTAATTTTATGAGGTCCCATTTGTCAATTCTTGATCTTAGAGCATAAGCTATTGGCATTCTGTTCAGGAAATTTTACCCTGTGCCCATGTGCTCAAGGCTCTTCCCCAGTTTCTTTGCTATTAGTTTCAGTGTGTCTGGTTTTATGTGGAGGTCTTTGATCCACTTGGGCTTGAGCTTAGTACAAGGAGATAAGAATGGATCGATTTGCATTCTTCTGTTTGCTAACCACCAGTTGAACCAGCACCATTTGTTGAAAAGGCTGTCTTTTGTCCACTAGATGGTTTTAGCTCCTTTGTCAAAGATCGAGTGACCATAGGTGTATGGGTTCATTTCTGGGTCTTCAATTCTATTCCATTGATCTACCTGCCTCTCACTGTATCAATACCATACAGTTTTTTTTATCACTATTGCTCTGTAGTAGAGTTTGAGATCAGGGATGGTGATTCCACCAGAAGTTCTTTTATTGTTGGGAATAGTTTTCGCTATCCTGGGTTTTTTGTTATTCCAGATAAATTTGGAAATTGCTATTTCTAACTCTATGAAGAATTGAGTTCGAATTTTGATGGGGATTGCATAGAATCTGTGGATTGCTTTTGGTAAGCAATAGCAATAGTGAAAATTGCATTTTCACTAAATTAATCCTGCCAATCCATGAGCATGGGAAATCTTTCCATCTTCTGAGGTCCTCTTCAGTTTCTATCTTCAGAGACTTGAAGTTCTTGTCATACAGATCTTTTACATGTTTGGTTAGAGTCATAGCTAGATACTTTATATTGTTTTTGACAATTGTGAAGGATGTTGTTTCCCTATTTCTTTCTCAGCCTGTTTATTGTTTGAGTATAGGAAGGCTACTGATTTGTTTGAGTTAATTTTATATCCAGCTACTTTGCTGAAGTTGTTTATCAGCTGTAGGAATTCTCTGGTGGAGTTTTTGGGGTCGCTTAAGTATCCTATCCTATCATCTGCAAATAGTGATAGTTTGACTTCTTCCTTTCCAATTTGTATCCCTTTGACCTCCTTTTGTTGTCTAATTGTTCTAGCTAGAACTTCAAGTACTATATTGACTAGATATGGAGAGAGGGCAGCCTTGTCTAGCCCCTGATTTTAGTAGGATTGCTTCAAGTTTCTCTCTATTAAGTTTGATGTTGGCTACTGGTTTGCTATATATTGCTTTTACTATGTTTAGGTATGGGCCTTAAATTCCTGATCTTTCCAAGACTTTTAACATGAAGGGATGCTGAATGTTGTCAAATGCTTTTTCAGCATCTAATGAAATTACCATGTTATTATTGCTTTGAGTTTGTTTATGTAGTGGATTACATTGATGGATTTCCATATATTGAACCATCCCTACATCCCTGGGATGAAGCCTACTTGATGGTGGTGAATGATCTTTTGATGTGTTCTTGGATTTGGTTGGCAAGAATTTTATTTTTGCATCGATATTCATAAGGGAAATTGGTCTGAAGTTCTCTTTCTTTGTTGGACCTTTGTGTGGTTTTGGTATCAGCATAACTGTGGCTTCATAAAATGAATTGGGTAGTGTTCCTTCTATTTCTATTTTGTGGAATAGTTTGAAGAGTATTGGTATTAGGTCTTCTTTGAAGGTGTGATTGAATTCTGCACTAAAACCGTCTGGTCCTGTACTTTCTTTGGTTGGGAGACTTTCAATGACTGCTTCTATTTCTTTAGGGGTTATGGGACTGTTTAGATGGTCTATCTGATCTTGATTTAACTTTGGTATTTGATATCTGTCTAGGAAAATGTCCATTTCATCCAGATTTTCCAGTTGTGTTGAGTATAGGCTTTTGTAGTAGAATCTGATGATTTTTTTTGAATTTCGTCAGTTTCTGTTGTTGTATCTCCTTTTTCATTTCTGATTTTTTTAATTTGGATACTGTCTCTGTGCCCTCTGGTAAGTCTGACTAAGGGTTTATCTATCTTGTTGATTTTCTCAAAGAATCCGCTTCTGGTTTGGTGATTCTTTGTATAGTTCTTTTTGTTTCTACTTGGTTGATTTCAGCCCTAAGTTTGATTATTTCCTACCTTGTATTCCTCTTGGGTGTATTAGCTTCTTTTTGTTCTAGAGCTTTCAGGTGTGTTGTTAAGCTGCTAGTGTATACTCTCTCCAGTTTCTTTTTGCAGGTACTCAGAGCTATGAGATTTCCTCTTATCACTGCTTTCAGTGTGTCCCATAAGTTTGGATGTCTTGTGCCCTCATTTTCATTAAATTCTAAAAAGTCTTTGATTTCTTTCCTTATTTCTTCCTTGACCAAGGTATCATTGAAGAGAGCATTGTTCAGCTTCCACGTGTATGTGGGTTTTCTGTTGTTTTTGTTGCTACTGAAGACCAGCCTTAATCTGCAGTCATCTGATAGGAGGCATGGGATTAGTACAATCTTCTTAAATCTGTTGAGGTCTGTTTTGTGACCAATATGGTCAATTTTGGAAAAGGTGCCATGAGGTGCTGAGAAGAAGGTATATTCTTTTCATTTAGGATTTTAAAACGTTCTATAGATATTGGTTAAATCCATTTGGTCCATAACTTCTGTGAGTTTCACTGTGTCTCTGTTTAGTTTGTGTTTCCCTGATCTGTCCATTGATGAAAGTGGGGTGTCGAAGTTCCCCACAATTATTGTGTAAGGTACAGTGTGTGCTTTGAGCTTTAGTAAAGTTTCTTTTATGAATGTGGGTGCCCTTGCATTTGGTGCATATATGTTCATAATTGAGAGTTCTTCTTGGTAGATTTTTTCCTTTGATGAGTACAAAGTGTCCTTCCATGTCTTTTTTGATGACTTTTGGTTGAAAGTCAATTTTATCCGATATTAAAATGGCTACTCCAGCTTGTTTCCTTGAACCATTTGCTTGGAAAATTGTTTTCCAGCATTTTACTCTGAGGTAGTGTTTGTCTTTGACACTGAAGTGTGCTTCCTGTATGCAGCAAAATGCTGGGTCCTGTTTACTTATCCAGTCTGTTAGTCTATGTCTTTTTATTGGGGAATTGAATCTATTGATGTTAAGAGATATTAAGGAATAGTGATTATTACTTCCTGTTATTTTTGATGTTATTTTTATGTTTGTGTGGGTATCTTCTTTTGGGTTTCTTGAAAGAAGATTACTTTCTTGTTTTTTCTAGGGTGTAGTTTCCCTCCTTGTGTTGGCATTTTCCATCTATTATCCCTTGTAGGGCTGGATTTGTGGAAAGATATTGTGTAAATTTGGCCTTATCATGGAATATCTTGGTTTCTCCATCTATGGTGATTGAGAGTTTTGCCGGGTATAGTAGTCTGGGCTGGCATTGTGTTCCCTTAGGGTCTGTATGAAATCTGCTCGGAATCTTCTCGATTTCATGATCTCTGGTGAGAAGTCTGGTGTAATTCTAATAGGTCTGCCTTTATAAGTTACTTGACCTTCCTGCTTTTAATACTCTTTCTTTGTTTAGTACATTTGGTGTTTTGATTATTATGTGACGGGAGGACTTTCTGTTCTGCTCCAGTCTGTTTGGAGTTCTGTAGGCTTCTTGTATGTTCATGGGCATCTCTTTCTTTAGGTTAGGGAAGTTTTCTTCTATACTTTTGTTGAAGATATTTACTGACCCTTTAAGTTGGAAATCTTCACTCTCTTCTATACTTATAATCTTTAGGTTTGGTCTTCTCATTGTGTCCTGGATTTCCTGGATGTTTTGGGTTACAAGCTTTTTGCATTTTGCATTTTCTTTGACTGTTGAGTCAATGTTTTCTATGGTTTCTTCAGCATCTGAGATTCTCTCTTCTATCTCTTGTATTCTTTTGTTGATGCTTGCATCTATGACTCCTGACTTCTTTCCAAGGTTTTCTCTTTCTGGAGATGTCTCACTTTGTGATTTCTTTATTGTTTTTACTTCCATTTTTAGATCCTGGATAGTTTTGTTCAGTTCCTTCACGTGATTGTTTGTGTTTTCTTGTAATTCTTTAAGGGATTTTTGTGTTTCCTCTTTAAAGATTTCTACCTGTTGACCCATGTTCTTCTTTATTTCTTTAAGGGAGTTACTTATGTCCTTCTTGGAGTCCTCTATCAGCATCATGAGATGTGATTTTAAATCCAGATCTTGCTTTTCTGGTGTGTTGGGGTATCCAAGACTTGCTGTTGTGGAAGAACTGGGTTCAGATGGTGCCATGTTGCCTTGGTTTCTGTTGGTAACGTTCTTGTGTTTGCCTTTAGCCATCTGGTTATCTCTGGTGTTAGTTGGTCCCACTGTCTCTGGCTGGAGCTTGTCCCTTCTATGGTCCTAGAGGCCTGTCTCAGCACCCCTGGGTGACCAGCTCTCCCCTGGCACAGAGGGCTATCGCTTAGCCCAGCTCCCAAGTTCAAATGGAGCTCAGAAGGACCTTGGCCCAGCTGCTCTGCCACTACTGTGTTCCCTGCACTCCTGGCCACACCTGCCTGCACAGTCACTGGAGAGAACATGGTGGTCTCACCTCCAAACCCGGGAGTCTGGCCCTCTACTTTTTTAAAATCACCTCCCAGTACCATCATAGTACGAATCTATCATGAATGGGATCACTCCATTGACTAGAGAAGAACCTTTAGGATCCACTTTTTAAAAGTCCACCAACAGACAAAACCCAGTACATATGAAGCTGTGAGGGACTTCATAGTCAAACCATAATTGGTATCTAGTGCTACCAGCAGACATAAGACAATGGTTGGATTGCTTCCCCCGCCTCATCTTATACTTCAGTAAGAATGACAAACATCCTCTTGCCCAGTGCTTGTGAATTGTTTCTGCATGCCGCAGTAGCTGCTTTAATTACATGGACCATATCGTAAGTGAAAATTGTCCCCCATAGGATTTGAATGCTTGGTCTCCAGTTGGTGGCACCGTTTGGGGGAAATTATAAAGTCTTTAGGCAGTGAAACCTTGCTGGAAGATGTAAATCACAGGCTTTGAGAGCTTTGAAGCCTTGCAGGACTTCCAGTCTCCTCCTGTGTTTGCTTTGAAGACAGAATCTCTTAGCTTCCTGCTCTGGCTTCCCATTGGTACTCCTTCTTCCATCTTTGGTAACTCCCCCTCTGAACTGCAGGCAGAAATCAATTCATCGGTAAGTTCCTTTTGCTTGTGGTATTTTACACAATGGAAATGTAATGAATATACACTGATGTATTCATAAAGTAACTAATGAATGGTGATTCATTAGTGCTATGGATTCAACTCCTGGCCTGAGGCTAGAATCACTCAGGCAGACTTTAACCAGGATTATTTAACTTGAGGATAACCATCTCTTCACTCTGTTTACAGGTCAACTTTTTAGACACCCAAACTAAATTCGAGAAAACACTAATCCCCTTTTCTCCCTCCCCCCCTCGCCCTATCTTTTCAGCTTGCTGTTTGGTTTTACCACACTGTCAAGTCTAGGAAAGTCAGGGCTTTTGTTTACATGCTTCTTGGATCTGATCAGTTAATGATGTCACCACCTGCTCTGCCAATAGGTGCTTTTTTGTGTTCACACTCCACAGTTCATTTTCTGCCACACGTTGCCCACCCAATCAGTTTGGGATGGAGTGCCAGGCTCCATGGTAAAGGGGTAAGGGGAACAACCTTTCTATGACCTAGTGTCCTAAGATGTTCTCTGCAAGAGTGCTTGTATGAGCCTTCAACCTACTCTATGAAATAGGCCAGAATACATTGGTGCCTTTCCCAGCAAGCCCCAGGAATCCAAGGCCCCCATTGTCACAGGAAAAACTAGAGTCAGGAGAATTTGTTCAGTCAGGTGACTCTTAAGATCTCCCAACCAGTTTGCATCCTGATCTTGGAATTTATTCCTCTACCATCTCCTCCTTATTTCTCATTGGCCTCTGTTTGCCTGGCTATCAACTATTCAAAGGCTTCAGAAACCTCAGAGTATATGTTTCTAAGGATGAGGAAGACTGTGGGTGTCTGGATGTTTTACTTAGTCCTTGGCTGTGGCTGCTGGAAAGAAAAGGGTCCTCACAGCACTGACAGTTGGGCATAATCAGAAAGAGGAGCCCAATACTACAGGCTGTATTGACTAAGTTCAAATGGTCATTCCCTTCTTGCCTGTTAGCTACTGGCCTCTTTCTCCATATCACCATCTTCAAAGAAAGGAAGTGGCCAGCGATCTACTCCCCATGCCAGCATCTTATACTACAGTCTGAGACCTTCACAAAGACAAGGTCTCCACGATTTCTTCAGACACATGTTCCCCTTCCAAAACTGATGGCCTCTTGTGCCTCTGTGTACCTCTGAGGCAAGGCACCAGGCATATTGCTGTGTTACTGGATGCCATCGTAACAGTATAAATCAGTGGGGGCAGACAGGGAAACTACAGTTGGGTGGTCGTGGAATTGCTATTAGCTTGTCTTTTGGAAGACTTTCAATTGAGACTTCTCAAGGCTTGGCTTACCTCACACACAGTGGCCACAGGTCTGTAAAGCCTGCTTCAATAATTCTCTACTGAATGAGCCCTGCTCCTGCATGTTTAATGGCACCTTGAGGATCCATAGCTTGCCTTGGTCATAGGCCCACTATCATCCCTCATGAGTTGTAAAGTGGGTACTTGAGTAACTATTATTGGAGGGGGAGGGAGGTCCTATATACATCAAGTTCAAGTGAGTCCTGATGACTCACTTGTTGTGACCTTTGAGGTGGTTCTAGCATGCCAAGCTTTCTCTTAGCCTAGAGGACTGGTGTGGTCTTATCTGCTGCACCACTGTATGGGCATATTTCCCGTCTTAAAGTCACTCTCTACAACTGTCTACAATGCACTTTGGGTACCACTGAGCACACAGTGCTGGCAAGAGGGAGTGCTGTTTGTCACCCTGAAGGGAGTCCCTGTTGCAGAGCACTGGCCCACATATTTTTCTAGCTTCTGGGTTGCAGCCAGCAGGCAACCTATGTCTGCAGCTGGGTTCTTCAAGTCGTTGGATCCGCAAGCCAATCCAAGCAATTCTGCCACATGTGACTGGAAGGATGAGAGAGCAACATCATCTAACACAAGTTGTCTGCATTTTCTCCTGAAGTTTCTGCAACCCTCACCATTAAGAGTAAAACCATTAAGGCACCCGCTGTTGAGTCTGACACCAAGGAACCTAGTGTACAGGGCTCTTGAAAACAACCCAACTGTCAATGCATTGAATTAATTAGGGTCTCCTTCCCTTGTTACTAGGACCCATACCGATTGGAATTTGACTCACTGACTGCTGTGACCCTAAATCTCAATGTCTCAGAAGTTCTCTGTCCTTGGAGGGTAGACTTCTGCCCTCCATTGTAACAGGTTTTTCTCTTCACATACTCACCAATGTGCAATGCTTCCTCAGAGATCAGTGGTCACCCTTTCCTTCACAGGTGTGTACAGTCTGGTAGTTCACGGAGAACCCCACCACATGTTCTACCTCATATGTAATGGAACCCAAAATTGTTAGTTTCCTACCGAGGAGGAAGTATTATCCACCTCTCATTGAAGATACTCTCTCCATATTCATATGGGCAGTGCCTATCCATGGATGAGTTTGCATTTGGTGTATCCAATCTTCAAGAGAGTCCGGTCCTCCTCCTTGGCATACAAATTGCATACTGGTGATCCTCCTACCTCTGCCTCCTTCAGCAAATCCTGTGTGCCACCACGAGTTCCAAACAAGAAAAGTGTTGACTTTAGAATGTATCCACGCCGTCTTTTGTTTGGGTTATTTTGACATTCATTTTGTCAGAGAAATATATTTTAAAAGCATTTCCAATCACAACAATAACTTAATAAACAAAGAAACAAAAAACCAAATTGCACACTGGAACTGCTCAGGGAAGCTTTGAATAAGAATGAATGAGTCAGTTTCATCAAAACTAGAAAAATGAGACCTTAGCTTTTCTTTTTCCAGGTACCTTTATGTAGCCATCTTGCTCGGAGAGACAAACCAAGGGATCAGCCTTCCAACTTGGACCCTTAGGTCTGGGACTGTCTCTCCACACCTTCCCAATGTTCTCATTATACAGAGTATATTCAATATGGGGCTGTAGTGTGTACCATTTCCCACATATTACTGAGAAGACACTCAGGGATATTGTTCCTTGTGTGGTTCCTGCAAGGTAAGAAAACATTAACAGGGGATTTGGTAGGTCAGCCACCTTGTTTAAAATGGGAATCAGTGGACAATTATTCCTGGAAAAAGCAAAGACCAAAACAAAAGCAGGAGAGTGACTTTTGCTTTGGGAAGGGGAAATGGCTCCATTCTGCGGTGAGTGCACCACTCTTCGTGTTTTGGTTCTGGATTCTGATTCAGTAGAGAAGCATGGAGATCCAGCATGGGCAAGCTTCAGGACAGCCCCAGACCAGTCATTAGGATGCTACACTGTTTTGTCAAGAGGAGCTCAGGGGCCTTCATGGACTCACAGGTGTAGCTGTTCTCTTCTGGATCTTGGGGCGGGTGGGGCGTCCCTGGTTTTATTCTGTAGCTATGAACCCAGCAGTTAATTGCAGTTCGGCAATCCTGGAGAGTACTTAAAGGATTCCAGCCTTGACACAGGATTAGAATTCTCAACTGGAAGCAGGGACGTCTGGAAGACACATAACAAACACAAACTACTTTTCGGGTACAAACTGACAGGCAAATTTTCAAGGTTTAAAGTTGCTCTCCTCTCTCCCCTCTCTCCCTCCCTCCCTCCCTCCCTCCCTCCTTCTCTTCCTCTTCCTCTCCCTGTCCCTTTCTCCTCTCTCTGCTCTCTTTCTCTCTTGCTAGCAGCTTGAGGCTGCGCACACACTGCATTCTCTTGCACACTCTGCTTTTCTACTGTGCACTTTTCTTGAACTGCCACACTCCTACACACCTCTGTGTGTTCCCCTTTCACTCACACACACACTCTTCACACACACCACATGCACTTTCTTTTCACTCTCACACACTCTTCACACACCTCACACACACCACATGCACTCTCCTTTCACTCACACACACACACTCTTCTTCTCACACACTCTCACAGCTTCTTTCCACTCACCTCACTCTCGATGCATGAGCACCTCACTCGCTCTCTACTCACTCTCTCGCTTTTTTCTTGCCCCCATCTTTTATTGTTACTCCAAAAGCAGACAGAAAAAAAAAAGACATTTTCTAATCATTGCCAAATCAAATTCAAAATGAGAACCACATCCCACAAAGAATCAAGAATTACAATTGTTCCCCAAAATTTCAAGCTTCCCCTATTCCCAGACCTGTGGGCAAAATAATAATTGCAAACTTATCATTATATAAACTTTAACTTTGATTTATTATACTTTAGAGCTCAGAGCTCCGAGGTCAGCTACTTGCATTTTCATGTGAAGCTCTAATGATAAACGACATGGGCAAAGTTGTCAAGCAGTGGCCGGAAAGAGTCAAGTCAACCCTTAACTTAGTAGTTCCGCTAGCTTTCTGCTTCTGGACATTGCACACAATGACTCCCCTAAGAGTCCCAGTGTTTTGAATTACTTTTACTAATATATAATTTTATGTATTCTATACTTTCTTATCCAGGATCCACTCTCAAATGTTGTGCAAAACTTATTTCATAACTTCAATAGCTTTATCCTTTCTTGGGGTCCCAATGTTGGCTCTATTTCATTTTCTAATAATTTCTTCAAACTTTCTTTGCAAGTCAAGAGTTAATTTGGAACTACCATTGTGCAGTTATTGCATTTTTTCCAAGATGAGAACACACAGCATGCACCTGGGCCCTTAGGACTGTGCTGTGCTGTGCCCCATACCTCGATTTTTAATTGTTTAAGAATCATTACATCAGGGAATATCTAGTTTCACAGAATTCACCAGAGCAGAAGGAGAAAGAACTAAGAAAGTCAGATAATAGAATAATTATGCACACCAAGGCCAACTGAAAAGCAGTCACCCACAAGTGAAATCTATATAGCCGTTGTCCAGGGCTAAGGTTAGGAGAAATGGGAACAACTCTTGTTACAAAGAGCTGCCTCGGGCTACAGAGATGTCTCCATCCTGGCCTGCTGCAGACAGTCCCTTATTTCCGATGGCGGGTCCCCTGGAGGGATGTGTCTCCAGCTTCTCAGGGCCCCAGAAGCCATCCATTTTTTCTTTTCTGTTTTTTTTTTTTTTTTTAGTAAAGAGCTGCTGCAGGCTTCTGAGATATCTCCGTCTCGGCCCCCTGCAGGCAGTCCCTTGTCATGGTATGCTGTTCCCAGCACTTAGGACAGCTTGGAAAGGTTTGTTCCATTGGGGACCCCACTGTTCTATAGACCTGTCATTTTAGATTTTAAGGAGGACCCAGTCTAGGATCTACAGGCTCTCAGGTTAGACCCTTTTGGCTGAGTATAACCTTGTTTCCATTTTTGTATAGAGTTTGTTGGATTTGCCTTAAGTTTATTCTGTACCTGGTCCTGTGAAAAAAGGCCTACCTAGTAACTCTAGGGACTGAACTGGGCATTGGACTTTGGAGTTGTTTTAACTCTAAAGAGGGCCTTGGGTAACAACTTTGTTGGTGGTTTTTCCCCAGAGGTTTCTTTGCAAAGCTTTCCTAGAATCTGCTTAATTGATTAGTCATATCAATGTTTCCTGAAGACACTGATCTCCAAACAGAGTTTAGATAATAATTTATTTCCAGAGCCGCAGATATAGGTCGAGTCACCTGTGACATAAATGATGGGCATTTGTCACCCTGTGTCACCCTGTGAACCATTGTCAACCTTTGTTGAGTAGGCAAGGTCAAACCTCAGTAGACAAGGTCAAACCTCGGTAGGCAAGGTGCAACCTCGGTACAATTCCCTTTAAGGTAGCCTTTGCCACTGTGGTCAACCTTGATCCAGTCAGTAACAGTGTCTACAAATGCCAACAGATACTTGAAGCAGGCACAGGAGGAGGGCATATGAGTAAAGTGTATTTGCTAGTCGTCCGGTGGCTAGGTGCTTTTCCTTGGAATTGGCTCATAGATTGATGGAGGACGAGACAGACTGGAGCTGTTAGGTATGCAGAGTAAACACCGACCCCACAGACATTTTTCTTCGAGTCAATCAGTCTTCTTGGAAGAACAGTTGAGTTATTATGTAGAGAGTGGCATCTTTCCTCACATGGAAGGAGTCATGTCTTCCCTTAAGTATTTTCCACTGTAGGTCTTGGGATAATAGACCTTTATTTTCTGCTGGCTGGGCAGTCAGAAGAAAGACACCCAAGTGCCTGCCCCAGTCCTGCCCAAAGGAAAACACTCAAGTACCTACTATGGGGAACCACAGGGAACCAGGGTGTGATGCAGAGGTGAGAAAGATGGAGCACATGATGCAGAGATGGAAGAGAAAGTGAAGCTGTGGGACTCAGACACTGTGGAGGAAGGTGGGGCTGGGGACTTGACGGTGCTGAGGAGAAGGCAGAGGTTTTGCCTTTAATCCAAAGTTAAAAACACAAATTCAACAAGATTTGGCCTTCCCCTTTGGGATTGAAGCTGTTTGTTCTTGTGGAATAATTTTAGTTATGACCAGGACTCAAGGTGAAGAAAGTCATCACACCTCACTAGTCAAGACATATCCTAAGTATCATGTTTCCTGTTAAGTTATTCGGGCCTTATGGGGGAGAAATCTGGGAGCCTTAGGCTCCCAGATGAAGGCTTTGATGGTATTTTGATCTGAGATTTCTGTAAAAGGAATATATATCCTTTGTAAAAAATAAAAAAAATAAAAAAAGGAATCCTGAAAAGCTGGAGACACATCCCTCCAGGGGATCTGCCATCTGAAATAAGGCACTGCCTGCAGTAGGCCAGGATGGAGACATCTCAGTAACCCAGGGCAGCTCTTTGTAAAGAACAGTTGTTCCCATTTCTCCTAACTTTAGCCCCGGACAATGGCTGTATAGATTTAATTTGCACATGACTGCTTTTCAGTTGGCCTTGGTGTACATAATTATTCTATTATATCTGACTTTCCTATTTCTTTCTCCTTCTGCTCTGGTGAATTCTGTGAAACTAGATGTTCCCTGATGTAATGATTCTTAAACAATTAAAAATTGAGGCATAGGGTCACAGCACAGCACAACACAGTCCTAATGGCCCTGGTGCATGCTGTGTGTTCTCACCTTGGAAACAAAGTAATAATTGCACAATGGTAGTTCCAGATTAATGCTTGACTTGCAAAGAAAGTTTGAAGAAATTATTAGAAAACAAAATAGAGCCAACATTAAGACTCCGAAAAAGGCAAAAGCTACTAAAGTTATGAAATAAGTTTTACACGACATTTGAGAGTGGTCCCTGGGTAATGCATCATTATCCTAGAGTGACTCCTTGTGTGAAAACAATGTCTCTAAGATCCTTTTCTGATGCCTAAGAAAAAGTGTGGGATGTGCCCCTGAGGCCCTGAGGGAGGAATGGCCAAGGATACTGCTGATGAACTCTAGTCCCTGGTCCTTCTGTTCAGAAGTGAATGGGTACCAAGAGCAGCATGTGAAGGAATCAAGTATATCTTTCAGATCTCACATTGTCAGGGACCCATGATGTAAGAGCCTCATTAATAAGCTTCATTACACTTGGTCTGGGATGAAGAAATTCAGTTAAGTTGATTTACATAGCTGTCTCCTTGGCTTGACTACTAGAAGGATTGGGATATAACAGGGTTGTAGAGGCATGAAAACAAGTCATGTTTTAAGATTTAAACCCCCCTCCTTGTCGCTGTCTTCAGACATACCAGAAGAAGGCATCAGATGCTGGAAATTGAACTCAGGACCTCTGGAAGAGCAGTCAGTACTCTTAACCACTGAGCCATTTCTCCAGCTCCTTAGCCCCTCGCTTTATTGGATTTTAATTTTGACTGAGATAGCTCAACCTCATTATAATGGTTAGTATTCATTGCCCACTTGAAAGAATCTAGAATCACCTAAGAAACAAGCTTTGGAGTATGCCTGTGAAGAATTATCTAGATTAGATGATCCTCTTGGATGTCTAGGAGGGATTATCTAGATTAGGTTGATTGAGGTGGGGAGATCCACCTTTACCTATAGATGGCACCATTCACAGGCTGGGATTGAAAGGAAGCTCAGGCTCCATTGTATTGCTGACAAACAGGACAGACTTTTCTTCTTTCCTTGGTTAACCACTATGATCTCATCATGGTTGACAGGTTTCTTAGTGCAATTTTCACTCCTGCAGTGATATTTTCTATCATTTCCCTACACAGATGGGTTCCTGGTGAGTTGTTATAATCCAAGCATTGGGTTACTGATCTGGGAAGACCCACACACTAAGCAGATGGCCATGAAGACTTTGATCAAATACCTCATTTTCATCTTTTTGCTTTCTCCCAGATCCTATGTTTCCTCAGAGGGACAGCAGATAGCAATGACTAAGTATGCCTTTCTAGATTAATTTCTAAGCCAAAGTGAAGTCTAAAAGTTACTGTTAAATTAGGAAAATTTGCTGATAGCATAAATCAGCAAAGCGTCATGTCTTTGCCTTGTGTTGTTGAGGGTCTATGATTGAAAAAGAGAAATGGACTCTAATTATCCCTAAAGGACCATACACTTTGCGTATACAGAATGATTGTGCATAGAGGAGGATGATTGATAGGAGGCCCGACTCCTTGTGTACCCTACAAGCCAGGGTATTAGTTACTTTCTGTTGCTGTGATAAACCACTCACAAAAAAAACTTGGAGAGGAAAGGTTATGTTAGATTTATACTTCCACATCACAGTCAGTCACTGAAGCAAGTCAGAGTAGGAACTCAAGCAGGAACCTGGAGGCAGAAACTAAAAAAGAGGTTGCAGAGGAGTTCTGCTTAAGGTTTTGCTTTTCATGCCTTTCTCAGCTTGCTTTCTAATAAAACCCAGAAATACCAGGCATGGCACCACCGACAGTGATCTGGGTCTTTCAACAACAAATTGTTAACCAAGAAAATACATTACAGGTATGCCCACAGGCCAATCTGATGGCAGCAGTTTCTCAAATGAGGTCCCATCTTCCAAAGTAACTCTATATTGTGTTAAATTAACAAATAAAAATTAAAAGCACAATTAAACCCTGACAACATGACATACAGACACATACATCACTATTAAACCACAATCCTTCCTTTCTTGTTTAGTTCCAAGATTTTATGTTAACAACACAGTGTAAAACATAGTATAAACTGAGTAGTGGTGGTGCACACCTTTAATCCCAGCACCCAGGAGTCAGAGGCAGGGGTATTTTGTGAATTTGAGGCCAACCTGGTCAACAGAGCAAGTTCCAGAACAGCCAGAACTACACAGAGAAGCCATGTCTCAAAAAACCAAAAACCAACCAACCAACCAACCAACCAACCAACTAACCAACCAACCAACCAACTAACCAACTAACCAACCAACTAACCAACCAACCAACCAACCAACCAACCAACCAACCAACAGCAACAACATAGTATAACTTTAAAAGTTCCACAGTCTTTAAATTTTTCACCATTTTAAAAGTTCAAGTTTTCTCTTTAATAACCCAGTGTTTTCTTTTATTATGGGCTCCTAAAAAAAAAAAACCAAGTTATATGTTTTGTTATTCCAAGAAAGAAGAACCAGGGTATAAAAACAACACACTTAAGCAAAGTCCAGCAGTTCCAAACACTGTAGTTCACATATGATCTTCTGGTCTCTCCAGATCTACTATCCACAACATACACACACACACACACACACACACACACACACACACACACACACCCCTTATCTAACAGATTCAGGAAGACTCTACATTTGCTGATGTCTTTGGTGGTCATTCTATAGCCCTAGAATTTACAATATACTGGGGTTTCCACTGTATCCAAGGCTTCACTAATAGCTCCTCTTGGTTCTGTCCAGGGTCTCTGGCCCTGTCTTGTGGTGCCAAGCCACAGCTTCTCTCCAAGGCCCCCTTCAACCCATAGATTTCCACTACAACTAAAGCTGTACTTTCACCAATGGCCTACTGGCCTCTCTGCAGGGACTCCAGCCCTGCTACACGGTGACAAACCTCAGCTGTCCCATTACTCTTTTATGTCTTCCAAACAAGTCCAATGTGGAAGGCTCTCTCTTACACATTACCAAGTTCAGCTACCAGCTTGAAAGGTATCCTTAACCTCTTCATCAACCACAACTTCTATGTGCTGACCCTGAGCATGTCCCCATGAGATTTCACTTAAATGGTCCTGGTCTCTTCTTAGTCCCAACTGATTCTTCAGGCCCAGCTAAGTAGCATCAACTGTCCCAAGCAAAGGCTTGACTTCCATGGATTCCATGGAAGTTCATGGATTCCATGGATTCCATGGAAGTTCATGGATTCCATGGAGTTCAAATCACACCATATAAATGACCTTAATAATCTTTGCTTCCTTCTGAAACTTTACAAACCAGGCCTCCAAAGTCTGTCTCTCCTTCACCATTACTATCTTCCAAGATCTCACAATAATTGAGTAAGGTCTGAAAACTCAGTCTTTCCAGTCCAAAGCTCCAAAATCCATCTACAGATCCTAGGAAAAAAACCCAACATTGTCAAGTCTTTCATAGCAACACCTCACTTTCTGGCATTGATTTCCATAATAGTTACTTTTTACTTTTTGTTCCTGGGTTAAATCATTGACCAAAACCAATTTGGGGAGAAAGGTTTTTTGTTGTTTTTTTTTTTACTTAGCCTTTTACATCACAGATTGTCACAGGGAAGTCAGGGCATGGACTAGAAGCAGGAACCACAGCAGAGAATGCTGAGGGGCACTGCTTACTGTCCTGATCCCCATAACTTGCTCAAATTGCTTTCTTATACAATCCATGACCACCTGTGTAGGAGTGACAACGCCCACAGGGATCTGTGCCCTCCCGAATCAGTCCTTAATCAATAGAATTGCATCACGTACACACCGATGGCCAATCTGATAACAGCAATTTCTCAACTGAGGTTCTCTCTAGTTTGCAGTAAGTTGACAAACATTAACACATCATTCATCAACATGTAACTCCCCACTGACAAGATGAACCTCCAAGATAGCAGCTACACAGAGAATGAAAGATACCAACCAAATATGCAGCTGCTGTAAAGACAGCAAAGATAATAGTGGAACCTTGGGAATAGAAAAGTCTTGGTTTCCCAGGGTAGCAGACCTGGCTCCTCAGAAGGAGTTACTGAAAATGGGCTGTTAATCGTTTATGGTTCTGACAAAGGGAGGAAAAGCTCAGAGCTGAGTTGGTTCCTGGAATTTCCTCAAGGCCTTACCAAATGTAGTGAACCTATCATGACAGCCAATCAGAAACTAACCCACTAACTTCCCCTGCACCCAACCTTTGCTAAAATTCCCCTAAGACTTGTGTGCCTTTGTCTGGGGACATGATTCTGATGAATGGTTGACCCCTGCATGCTGGTAATTTCTGTAGAATAAACACTCTTTGCATTTGTGTTCTCTTTGAGTCTGGGGTCTTCCTACAGCAATTCTTGGACCCTAACAGTAGTTTGTTGCTGGATTTGGCTTAATGCTTGCATTATGGTTTCAAAAATTGCACAAGAATTTCACATGTGAGACACCGAGGGTCCCTGCTCCAAGCTGGTTCTAATTGGCAAATAAAGTTGCTAGCAGCCAATGGTTGGGCAGGGAGACAGAGATAGGACTTTAATTTACTCAGACAAGGGAACTCAGGGAAGGAGGATGATTTAGAACTTCCATGCTGGAGAAACAGAAAGATCAGGCCTGAGAAGTGTAGGACAGAGAGACAGCCAACATGTAAGAATCAAGGATCATGGCCCAGGAGGGCTGCAGACTAGGGCAGCCAGGATGGAATATAGGTTTTAGTAAGTAATAATTCAGGAGTATCAGAGGGGAGAGTATGCTAGCCATGTGACGGTTTGGGAGTGGCCCCACCATTGATCTGCTTAGGGCATATTAATAGTAAGGCTGTGTGTGTAAGTGTGTGTTTCATTGGATAATCCACAACATTGGAATGGCAGCAAGGAACTCACATTGCTACCACCAGGCAAATAGAACAGATTAATCAACTACAGCAACAGTAGTTATGTGGATAACCAAGATGGCAGTGTCTGTATACAGGTGACCACGATGGTGCTAAAGAAAAGATAATGATGCCCATATTGCTGTTCTGGGTCTACACTGTATCCAGCTGACATGTTTGCCCAAACACCACAATAACCTTACACTTTCTGCCTTAATTAGGGTTTCCATTGCTATGAAGAGACACCATGACCAAGGCAACTTCTTATAAGGGATAACATTTAACTGGGGCTGGCTTATAGGTTGAGAGGTCCAGAACATTATCATCAAGGCAGAAAGCATGGCTGTGTCTAGGTAGTTACGGTGCCAGAGGAGCCAAGAGTTCTACATCTTGATTGAAAGGCAGCCAGGAGAAGAATGACTCCCACGTGGCTAGGAGGAGGGTCTCTAAGTCCACCACCACAGCGACACACTTCCTCCAACAAGACAACATCTCTTAATAGTACCACTCCCTGGTCCAAGTGTACTCAAACCACCACACTTTTTTACACAGAAAATATCTGTTTGTCTACCACAAGCCTCTCCTTTATTTTCTTCTATTCACCTTCCTGGAGATCTGCAAGCATCTTGAGTTCAAGGCTTAGGTTAAAAGGACAGCCGTGGTAGTTCTCCCAACTCATACTAGAAGTAATTCTTTAGAGCCTCACCCCTGCCTGCCCTGAAGTTTAAGGGGAGGGCTGGGTGGGTGCTGAGGACAGCTCTACTACCACCTATAACATCCTAACACCACCAGTTTCACATACCGGTCCTACCAGTTGCTTTCAGGCTCCCATCTGTGCTACAGGACTAATGGCTGGGGACACAGGTATTATACCTGGGGCCTCGTATTACTAGGGAATTCAAGAGTGAAGCCACCAGTAGCAATTCAACCTCGCAGAATGGGCATCTAAAGCCACAAGGAACATGACCCATGACAAGTGCCCCACTGGGCAAAAGACTGCGTCAACAGCTTCTCTCCCGCTCAGTTCTCTGGTTAGCTTTGCTCTGTTGCTATATTCTATTTATTTAGGCTTCATCATATCCTACTTTATCACAAATTATTCCTATTTGTTTATTGTAGTTTGTGTCATTCCTGGGAAGATGGATTTAGTTCTCCTGGTAGTAAGACATTTAGTTCTCTTGAGCGTGGTTCCAGAAAATAAACAAACAAATAGCAAAACCATTCACCCATATACACTTTTAACTTGGGTGGCAATCTAAACAAAAGCTAGAACCATTTCTACAAGCAGCCTCATCTCTGAACTTACCAACCCAAAATGTTGGACCTATTTTTTTTTTTTAGAAGAAGCCCAAGTTCACAGATATAGAGGAAATTATCTCAGAGATGCTAACAGGGAGTACTTGCATCTCAATATAATAGGACTTTGTCCCGGTAGAGTAGCAATTCAAACTGGAAATTTCACCTTCCATTCCCTTGGACTCTTGCTGCACTGTACCCTCAAGAACTGGAACAGGTTCAATTCAGAAATCTTAAAGAAAGAGGCCAATGTTTTACAGTAACCCAGTCTGGCCTCGATACAAGCTGGAAGACAAAGAAGTTGGGTCAAAAACTGGAAGGTACATCATGCCACTGGACTTACTTAAGATTCAAAGAGAATGGTGTGAAGCACCTTATGCTCAGACCTTCATGATTTTCTACAAAGATAGGACACAAAGTGAAGGAATGGCAAAGAGGGGCAGCTCTGATGCATCAGTGACCCCTGTTTGTGCTTAAGTCACAATAGGCAGTAGGAATTAGATAAACTCTCATTTCCTCTGTATGGTGCTCCACCCTACCTCCATTTACACATTTAGTCTTTCTCTCCTTTACTTGGGTTGCAGAGAAAAGTCCCCAGCAGGATCCATACATCTTGTCAGCTAGGCTTGCATGGGCCCAGCCGCTGTGGATCTACTCGAGCCTTGGGGCTTAATGCAGACATCCTAGCTGCTGGTGAACATGTTTCTTTGCACCAGCATAAGCCCAGCCCTTGTCCCAGTAATGCAGCTGAAAGTGTCTGTTGTCATAGGGCACCATAAGCTGATGAGACAAAAGAAGGAGGAAGGCACAGCTGAGATCCGGTGCGCACAGCCTGGCATCTGGCGTCTTGCTCTATTTACTTTTCTGTTGCTATGATAAAACACCCTGACCAAAAGCAGCTTAAATGGGGAAAGCATTTATTTGGCTCACATTTCCAGGTCACAGTGATTAAAGGAAGTCAGAGCAGAGAATCAAGCAAGAACTTGAGGAATAATGCTTACTGGCTCACTCTCCAGCCCTCTGTTTGACACACTTGTTGCTAGATATTATATACAGGGCCACTAGCCTCAGGGGATGGTGCCACCCACAGGGGGATAAATCCTCCTGCATAAATTAGTAATCAATAACCCTACACCCTACACACACACACACACACACACACACACACACACACACACAAGCACATAAGACAATCTAGGACAACTTCCATGGGAGCTTGCCTGCCATTTGCAAATGCCATGGGAGAAAACCAAAGGAGGGAGAGAAGGGGCAAAAAAATTAGATTGCTTGGTGACATGGGTGTCTTTGTTAAGGAAGATGGAGAAATGGAAAAGCATTTAGATGCAAGTCTAACCACACAGCTGGCAGCTTGGCAACTGTTATTCTAGGCGTGGGTCTGAGTTTGGAGGGCACCTGCAGTTATTACCAGGTTCCTTGTGTCCTAGAAAAAGATTTTGGCAGAGACACATATATAGTAACAGGAAAAGAGACCGTTTATTAAAGAAAAGATGTCTGAGGTTAACTATGGGCCAGGTCAAGGATTCCAAAGGGAAGAGACAGGGGCCCTGAAACCTTTTTGTGTGTCATTTATGTATGTGGTTTTTTTCTGCATATCCTCTATTTGTGTATGTAGGTGGTGGTGGTGGTAGTGGTGGTGGTGTTTGGGTTGTTTGTTGTGAACCATTTTTCTCTTCCATCAGTTTCTTTCATGTGTTAATCTTGATGTTCTCCAACCTATTCCCCTTCGTTAATGGTGCCTTACTTTCCACATTCTCCGTGTTTCTTGGTGTGGCACGTTGTGCAACTACACACCGAGCAGAGCTCTTTGGAGCTCTTCCTGCTGGGGTCTGGGGGTTGAGGCACAGACCTCTCAGACACTGATCTCAGTCAGTCAGAGATGGTTTCTTCAATGCCACATCCCAAGACTGTTCAACCAGGACCACAGAGCAGACTCCCAGCTGTCTGGAACCTTGAGTTAAAAATTTTATAGGGTTTTTAAGTCTAAAATCCACAAACATCTGTGCCAAGTTATTCTACTACTCAGGATTTAGAGATAGGGGACTTCCTTAGAAACATGTCTTTGTAATACACTTACCCGTTTCCATTGGCTGGGGTATTCAACTGTTGCAGGGGACTTGCCTTGCCTAACATTCACGTCTTAACTTGCTAGCCAGGGGGTCAGCTATCCATGTATATGTCTCTTTCTGCCAAGCAAAATGTCTGTTTCCAGGGAGGTCTTGGGAATTTAAACTTTACCTGACCCTTACTCAAAATGGAAGTGTTACTCTTTTTTTTTGTTTGTTTTTTAAGAAAGGGATTTTGTAGCCCTGGCTGTCCTGGAACAAACTCTGTAGACCAGGCTGGCCTTGAACTCAGAAATCTGCCTGCCTCTGCCTCCCAAGTGCTGGGATTAAAGCATGCGCCACCACTGCCTGGCTCCAAATAGTATCTTATATTGATACAGGTGTTTCTCTTATGTTGGGGTCCATCCCAGGAGCAGCTTATAAAAGCAAAAACCATTGAAGCTCAAACACAGGTGCAGGAAGTGCTGTTGGGTGGTTGGTTCGGGTCCAAGTTTATTGTGGCCAACTGTACAAAGCAGTTCTGACTGACTGCTGTTGTGACTGGTTTCCAAGAACACCAAAGCACAGAACATCCTAGGAACAGTGGTAACAGCACATGAGAAAGTCTCTTTAGGACGTTAGTAACAGCACAAAATGGCAGGCTAGAGAGGTAACAGTTACCTAGGCCCTAACACTTTTTAGTGCAGATCCTGGTCTTTCAGGGTTCAGAACCCAATGTTACCTAGGAGTGGACAAGTCAGTTTTGGAGTGAGCTTCTCCTTCTCTTCCATCCCAAACTAGGGAGTCACAGACGTGTGTGTGTGTGTGTGTGTGTGTGTGTGTGTGTGTGTGTGTGTGTGTTTCAGTGCTGTGGGTTGAAACTTAGGGTTTCCCACATGCAAGACAATAGCTCTATCACTGAGCTAAAGCTCCCAAAGTTACTCAGGCTGGCCATGAACTCATTCTGTGGTCCAGGCAGGCTTTGAACTCACAGTCCTTCACCTCAGACTCCCACGAAGCAGGGGTCACAGGCCTGAGCTGCCAGGTATCACTACACTTGTTTCCCTTTAAGGATGCTCTCTCTTTTTCTGTATATTCAGCAGTCCGTAAACTCTGCTGGGATTTCTGATGATCTTGTAAGTTTTCTGTCTTTAGACTACTATCCATTTGTTACCTTGACTCTTCTTCCTATTTCTGGAGTCACAAAGGCAGCTTCAGAAGTGCAGGGTGAACACATGAAACCTGAGCTCTGATCCTGGAACTCACAGCTTGCTATAAACTACCATCCCAGCTGTCCTTGTTCTGAGTGGAGAGAGGGCACAGTTGCTGCTGGAGACTCTTTACAGAAATTGCTGTGTCTTTACCCCTAATTGGAAGATAGGAGACAGGAGTCAGCAAGAAACATGTGACATTCAAAGAGCTACTGTAGCGCTCTCTCTCTCTCTCTCTCTCTCTCTCTCTCTCTCTCTCTCTCTCTCTCTCACACACACACACACACACACACACACACACACATATACACACACACACACACACACACACTTCCAACTGTGACTCCCTGGTTTGGGATGGGAAAGAGTCAGGCTTTCTCTGACCTTCCAAGGTAAAAACTTTTTAAAAAATTAATCCTTTGATAATTTTACATATGGGTACCACCATCTCTTTCCCATTTCTACCCCTCCTAGGTCCCCCTCCCAACTTCATAATGTCTTTTCATAGCCTACTGAGTCCCATCACTCTTGTCCTTATGTTCATAGATGTGGGGCTAAGGACTGAGGCATGGGGTCCCAACAGAAGTCATTTCCTTCAAGAACACTGACTCTATCTATCCCAGAAGCCCTCAGTTTGCAAAGCTTTTCAGCTAGCTATAGAGCTCTATGGTTCCCTCTCCCATCTGGGCTGGCATGTAGGTTGGCTTGATCCTGTGTAGGTCTTGCTCAGGCGACCACAGCTGCTGTACCTTCGATAGCACAAAGACCTGGACTTGTCCAGGAGACCATGTTTTGCATAGTTTTTCCTTAGCTTCTGGATCTTAAAATCTCTCTGCCTCCTCTTCCTCAGTGTTCTCTAACCATGTGAGGAAAGGGGTGCAATAGTGATGGCTCCTCAGGGTCAAGCCCTTCACAGTTACTCATCAACAAGGACACTTTTATGGAAGCCAGATAACTTCCTAGGGGAGAGAACTCTGCTCTTTTTGAAGTTCACTATCATTGTTCTGATGGGTAAGTAAAGGAACCAAAGAGATGCACTGAGAGAGTAGAAGACCAAGACCCTTCTAGTGTCTTGTGTTTTGATAGGATACTGATGATGCCGAGAGAAGTCGAGCCCTATGCAGAGTGTAATGAGGCTGATAGCTGCCTTGATCTAGCATGTGCATCCCCTAATAACTAAATGATAATAAACTTGGGAGACCACACTAAGTACCCTTATGACTTTTGCCAAAATCAGAGGATATTGTGGACAGCCCATAAAGAAGCATCAGAGTGTATGGTCAGTTTTCCAAAATGAACCACCAAGAGTTCAAGCGATGTTGAGGATGAGGACTAGTGAGATTGCCTGGTGGGTAAAGGCTCCGGCTGCCAAGTCTGACAACCCGAGTTTGATGCCAGGATGACAAGATAGATGGAAAGAACTAACTCCAGCATACTGTCTTCTGACCTCCATCTCCCATGCAGTAAGCCTAAATGCAATAAAATCTATTTAAAGATGGTAGGGATGAGAGACTTAGTTGTACCTCCTAGGAGAGAAAGCAGTGGGGGAGGGGCAGGTGTGCTGTAGGAGCATGGGGTTATGACCTTGTTGGAGAAGTGTGTCACTTGGGGTGGGATTTGAGGTTTTAGATGTTCAAGCCAGGCCCAGTCTCTGCCCCCTCCTCCTGCCTGCCCATCCAGTTGTAGAACTCTCAGCTACCTTTCCAGTACCATGTCTGTCTAGATGCTGCCATGCTTCCTGCCATGATGATAATGGACTAAACTTCTGAACTGTAAGCCAGTCCTATTTAAATGTTGTCCTTTATAAGAGTTGCTGTGATCATGGTGTCTCTTCACAGAAGTAGAACACTGACTAAGGCAAAGAAGAAGGGGAGAAAGAGAATGACATGCCAATTCCAACACTAAACCACAGGGTGTGTAAAACACATTGCAGCATTCTTATCTCCTGACACCCTCTCGTCTTCACAGCAATACTGGAAAGAAGTGGTGGGAATCCGAGCTTTGAGAATGGTGTGGTTTGTCCTTTTAAGAGATGGAGTCATGCTAGAAGCCAACTCAGAGTCTTTCTGTCCTGTACAGTGCTGTCTGTGATGAGAAATCCTTTAAGAAAGAATGACACATGCACTCTAGGGAGACCTTAGCCCAACGCCAAGTACACACGAAGGTCACATCATTGCCTTTACATTATGCTCTGATCACACGAATGTCCGGGGAAGTTCACTCCTCTTTTCAAAGGATTTATTTTTATTTTTAATTATGCTTATGCTAGGGAGAGATGGGGTTGTACACACATGGGCAAGCACCTTCGGAGATCGGGAGAGGGTGCTGTATCCACGCAGAGCTAGAATGACAGGTAGTCATGAACCGCCCAACCTGAGCGCTTAACATAATCCAAACTTAAGTCCTCTGCAAAACTCGTATGTGCTCTTAACCAGTGATCCATCTCTCCAGCCCCCTCTATGACTCTTGGAGAATAAGAAGTATTAGTTACTTATTGTGGACCCAACTGCTGGGGCCAGGGCACGCACCTGGGCTCAGCCGATATGCTTAGTGTCTTCCTAGAGTGTACCAAGTTTTTCTCATGAGCTACCCACACGTGACAGTGTCTGAGGAAGGCAAGGGGTAGTATGAGAAATCTTACACTGACATTTGCTCCTTGGCCCAAATTCTTTACATATGGAGTCCTGAGGACATTGAAACCTCATCAATGGACATCGGACACACTGCTCTTTATATCTTTAGGAGCCACTTTGGCCCAGAAACAAATAAAGCTGAGTGTGTCCTCTGTGTTGACAAGACAGAAAGCCAAAGCCCAGGGACTTTGCCAGATGGATGAGGAAAAGCATAGTCAAAGGTCTTAGGCAACAGGCCTAAGATATCAGGAGATATCAGGAGAAAAGGTGGGGTGGATTAAAACTCACTGGGGAGGAATGTGGGAAGCTGAGAGAATGGAGGCTCTATGACCAATTAATGAATTACTAATATTCAGGGGGTGGTAAAACAATTGTTCTAAATGCATAGCATTAACTTCAGCATCTCCTCCTACTATTGTCTTGAATGGCAGAGCACAAAGCCAAGTCCTTACCTTACTGCTGGCTTAAACAAAATTGAATCTCTAAGCTCACACACTGATCACTTTCAAGGTAAGGACTTGCTGAGATTATTGGCATTAGCAGATTGGTCAGCTTGAGGTCTCTGAGAGCAACCTGGGTTGACTTATGAGCCTTTTCCAGATCTATGGACTGAATAAGCCTCTATTCTTTGTAAATTACTCAGCCCAAGGTGCTTTGTTTTAGCAAATAGAAAATGGCCCGAGACAGGGCCTGCATGTAATTTGTCTAAGGTTAGTGATTCCGGAGCTGGCCAAGAACAATACTGGACAGTATGTCAGTGGGGGAGACGGTGCCTCAAAGTGAGAGCACCTCCTCTGTCTATGCAGCGGTAAGCAAGCATGGCCTTAGTGCTCAGTTCGCCTTGAGTAGTAAGAAGTGTGCCCCTTAGGATGGTGCTGTTAGAATTATGCCTTAGCTCCTGAGACACTTCGAGTCTGCAGTGCTTTGGGGCGCTGTCTGCTAACTCACGTGGATCGATGCTTAAGTCTCAAAGGCTTCACGAGGCACCATGCTTTGGTCAATACTTGGAGGGAGCACACCTCCAAGTCTCAAAACCTGTGGTTTTATCTTTGTATTGCAGGTGACACATGACAATTTCTTCACCCTTCCTTCCTCCTTTCCTACCTCCCTTGCTTCCTTCCCACGGAAGCTTGCAGCTCATTTTCACTGCCTTTGCCTCGATGATCAGACTCCACTTGCAGTCATCTCACACCGGCTAGGTAGGCTCCCTCATATACCTTCTGTCCTCATGGGGTGCCTTGATTCTTGCTCTTCGTTGGCTCTCTGGCCTTCCACCCTGCCAGTTGTCAGGCTGATTGTCTCTTACTTCAGAAGCTCTGGAGTCTTGGCTAGTGTTAAAAGATGCAGACTTGCAGTCCAGGTATTGGCAACTCTGAAATCATCCTTTTAAGACCCTCTCAATGGAGAATCTTAGGAAATCTTAGGGGGCATGAAAAGGAAGAGAAGTCTCTTACTCTAGAGCCTGGTACAAACCTTATGGTACAAACCTTATGACCTGAGCTCCATTCCTGAAAGCCATGGAAAGAGGATAGAAGTGACTTTTCACAGTTGTCTTTGACCACTGCCTCTCCCACACCATGTGTACACACACACACACACACACACACACACACACACACACACACACACAGGCAAACACACAAACACATATGGACACATACACAAACACACATATACAAACACACATACACAAACACACACAAAAGCACACATGCAAACACACAAGCATACATGGACACACTTATACACACACATATACAAACACACATATACAAATACACACATACATAAGCACATATATGCAAACACACATGCACACATACACACACATGCACACACACATACACAAACACATATGCAAACATACTCATACACACATACATATACACATGCACTCACAAACATACAAGCATGCACATACACAAATACACATATGCACACAAATACACACACATACACACACATACACAGACACACATAAATCTAAAACATATTCTATCTCCTATCTATGGTTTATAAACTCATTAACTTTGCTTAGTTTTATACAACCAGAAATTCTTTCCTTTCTTGTAGTTCAGGGCCTGGCTTTACCAGGTCGCAGTCTCTAAGGTGGGACCCTGCCACTGAAACTGTCATCCTAGTCAATCATCACCTTCTCCACTGCCCCATACATTCTTCAGCTTCAGTGGGGAAAGGACTATAAGTCTAATCTCTAGCTTTCTTCTCATGATGTCCATCTTCCCTTCTCTTAGGGAACCCCCCCCCTTTTTCCCTGGGTTCGTTGTGTAGTTCTAGCTGTCCTGAAACTCTGTAGACCAGGCTGGCCTCGAACTCAGAGATCTGTCTGCCTCTGCCTCCTGAGTGCTGGGATGTGGGTGGTGCCACACCACCTGGAAACTTACCACCTGGTGCCACACCCCCAGCACCTCACCACCTGGTGCCACACCACCGGAGACCACCATCACCTGACCTCCCTGTGCTTTTCTAATGACAACGACCAAACCTATCTCCTAACCTATTTTTCATTGTTCATTTACTTGACCAAACAACTGTGTGGACGAAGACATCAGAGAATACCACAGTGAACAGGTTCACAGTGGCCCCTACCTTCAAAGAGTTTCCTGTCTGTCTGGGATGGGAGTGGGTAATAGTAATAGACATTACAAAATCCTCTCTTTATTCAGGGACTTTACTTCAACGATTAATTCCTCTTGGTCTCAAACCATGTTTTGTTTTGTTTTTTGTAAATCCTACCTCCTTCTTAAGTACCATCTCCTTTCTTTGACCCTTGACCATCAACTTACTGCAGGCTTTTTGTTTTTCTTGATCACTTAGTGTCTATGGATCCTTCTTACTCTCCTAAAGTGTCCCTTATAAACATAGCTATTGGTACTCTACCCAAACCCCGTTTTCTCCCTCTCCATGTGTGTTTGTGACACAAGCTTGTGTTGAGAACCTTCCCTGGAGCTTTGCCCATAAGCAAAAGACAATTACCTACAACCTTCCTTCTCGGGACCACAATGGGACACTTACTGATTGCCCCACATGATTTCTTAGATGCATTATAGAAGGTCATTGTTTGCAATTAGGCTTCTGCACTGGGCCCCCAACCAACTGAATTAAAGGTTAAATTGGAGTCACTCATGCTAAGGCTCCAAGCTTCCAAATAAAAATCAATTTGTAATTTGAGCTTCCGAGAAGCTCTGTGAGAAAACAGAGATGTTTTCTTCCTTCTCCTAACTCCTCAGCTTCCTTCACCTTTGCTTCTGTTTCTTTTCTTTCTCTCTTCCTTTTCTCTTCTCCTTTTTCTTTCTTTCTTCTTTTGTCAAGCAGGCTGGGTTGAAGGTGAGACTCTCTTATGTGCTGAGATTACCTGTGTACACCACCACATTGGTCATGCAGGTCAGTTTCAGTTCGTGACATGCCTTTGCTTTAATGTTTTCAAAAGAAATGATGGTAAATTAGCGGGATTCTGTTTTCCTGTTCCAGTCTTACAAAGAAAGTCCTACAGAATCAGACCTGTTTCCACTTCTTGGCGGTTTGTTACTGACCTCTGGATGATCGTTCCCCCAGCTCCCAGGGGCTCTGCTGCTGGGTGAGAAGTCTACCACAGAAGTATATTCCTCAGCTCCTAGAGTCTCCTCACTACGTTTTTTGTCGGTGTGTTTAGTATATGTTTTGGTTAGTGCATATTAATTTTATGAAGTAAGATATCTCATTGTGACAGTTCCATACATATACAAAATATGTGTTGACTATTGCCAGTTCCTTGGTTACTCTTTCTTTTCTTTTTTTCTTTCCCTTTTCTCTACTTTTATTTACATTGGTATTCTGCCTCTATGTATGTCTGTGTGAGGATGTCAGATAACCTGACACTGGTATTACAGACAGTTGTGAACAGCCATGTGGGTGCTGGGATTTGAACCTTGCTCCTTCGGAAGAGCACCCCCCCCCACTACTCTTCTGTACCCTTCCTTCCCTGCCCTCCCCACTCTCTCTTCCACATCTCTAATATGACTATCTTTACTTTCACGTGCTGCTTTCCCTAAAGTCCACACAAAAGAAAATACGTGTCTTTCATGACTGCCTCATGTCACTAAACATGGTGATCTCCATGTTCATTGTTCCTATAACTAACATGATTTATTTTTGCTGTATGTCTGAGTAACACTCAATCTCTCTCTCTCTCTCTCTCTCTCTCTCTCTCTCTCTCTCTCTCTCTGTGTGTGTGTGTGTGTGTGTGTGTGTGTGTGTGTGTGCCACCTTTTATTAATGAACGCCAGTGATAATTCTACAATTCGGCTATCATGACAACTGCCACGATAAAGATGGGTATGCAGGGATCTCTGACGTTTTTATTCTTCTGGGTATGGATGAACATAGGAAGGTTCTGTTTTTAATTTTCTGAGAAGCCTCCAACCAGCAATTTTTTCCCCTTGATGACAACCATTCTCAGTAAAGTAAGCACAACTTTGATTTATATTTCCATACTGGCTGAAGCTGCTAAACCTTTCCTCATGATTTGGAACTCACATTGGGTGCTTTTCATTGCTATGACAAAATACCTGAGAATGTCAACTGAAGTAAGGAACGAAAGGTTTTATTTTTTTTTTGTTGTTGTTTTTTTTGTTTGTTTGGGGCTTTTTTTCCCCCTTAAATTTATTTATTTATTTATTTAATGTATGTGAGTACACTGTAGTTGTCTTCAGACACGCCTGAAGAGGGCATCAGATCTCATTAGGGATGGTTGTGAGTCACCAAGTGGTTGCTGGGAATTGAACTCAGGACCTTTAGAAGAACTGTCAGTGCTCTTAACTGCTGAGCCATCTCTCCAGTCTGAAAGGTTTTATTTTTGACTCGAAGTTGGAGGATATAGTCAATTGTGGCTGAAAAGGGGTGTGAGGTTGTGTTGGAATCACCTGGGCTTTGTCAGCTGTGTGCAGCCACATGGATAGCATAGGTGACTCTCTACTGTCTACTCCAGGCTTGCAGCTTTCATGGGTTGACACTCTATGGTCCTACCATCTCCAAAATCCTGTCTCCATTGTAGCTCATGTTTCACTTCACTGCTTCATACAGTGACCCTCTGGGCCTCCTAAGTAATTATGTGAGTACACTGTTGATCTCTTCAGACACACCAGAAGAAGGCATCGGATCCCATTACAGTCAGTTGTGAGTCACCATGTGGTTGGTAGGAATTTAACTCAGGACCTCTGGAAGAGCAGTTAGTGCTCTTAACTGCTGAGCCATCTCTCCAGCCCTCACCCCCACCCTGGGCCTCCTTGCAGGGCATTCAACCTTGCCACATCGTGACTAGCCTCAGTGCCAATCTGGAATCTTCATGCAAGCCTCTAGGACTCTCTCACTCTTACCAGTTCCTGAAATACCAGGATCACGTGGATGATGTTGCCAAGTTCTACTGCCAGTCAGGATGCACGCTGACTACATGGATCTCAGCTGTGGGATTCTGTGTGCTTTGAGATTTACCCTGAGAAATAGGCATCTAGAGCAAGAAACCCCTGGTGTTGAGGTCTCAGTTCAGTGTCCCCCCTCTGATAAATTTATATTGGTGTAAACTAGAGCATTTGATAGGTAGGTAGGATCTTGTCCTCAGGATGCCTCTGAATATGCTCCCATTATACAGTGAAAGATTTCTCCATAATCATACCAATCTCACTAATAATGCAGCTGCTGTCTCAGAACCCCCTTGTCTGCAAATTTAGACTCACAGTCTTTTCCCTGATAAATGACAGATTTCTTCTTCTTCTCTTTCTCTTTCTCTTTCTCCTCCTCCTCCTCCTCCTCCTTCTTCTTCTTCTCCTCCTCCTCCTCTCTGTCTCTGTTTCTCTCTCTCTCTCTCTGTCTCTCTCTCTCTCTCTCTCTCTCTCTCGCTCTCTCTCATCTCTCAGTAAGTCCTATCTGATTAAGAGCAGTAAGTACTAACTGTACCACAGTTACATAGTACATACTTGAATGGTATGCCCTCTTGAAATCTCTCTGCTAAGCAACTTATTAAAAATATTTCTAAAACTTATATCTCAATAAATTGAAAACTACAATAGGTGTAAAGAGTCTATACCTTTCTTTTTAATTAGGAAAAAATCACTTCTCTTTGTGACTGAGACTATCATGTAAGCTTCTGAAGCTTCCATCTCAGCCCTAGAAATCATTCACCCTCTTCTGAGATACTTAGTATCTTTAATTGACCTCATGGTTTGTCTCCCAACAGCTCATCTCATGTTTTCACATTTACTCTGTAGAACTGGAAATTCTAAAATCATTAGGAAGTCACAAAACAACATCTCCTGTGTCTCTTTCCTCCTGAAATGGGGCATAGACTTGGAGGTATGACATTCCAGGTCTCATTGCCTGTCAGTAGATTCTAGATGATCCATAGACCCTATTTTCATTAATTTTTTTTATTTTCTAAGTTTTATATTTACATTCCAAATGATTTCCCCTTTCCCGTTTCCTCCCTTCCCGAAAGCCCCATAAGCCCCCTTCCCTCCCTCTTTTCCCCATTCAACCCCCTCTCGCTTCTCTGTCCTGGCATTCCCCTACATCCTGGTCTTTCCAGGACCAGAGGTCTCTCCTTCCATCTTCTTGGAAATCTATTGATATGCAAATTGTGTCTAGGGTATTCCGAGATTCTGGGTTAATATCCCCTTATCAGTGACTGCATATCATGTGTGTTCTTTTGTGATTGGGTTACCTCACTAAGGATGATATTTTCAAGTTCTGACCATGGACCCTATTTTTAAAAAGGAGGTCATAGCAGCGACAATGACTCATACCCTGAAGTCATCAGCACTACAGTTTTACAACCTGGAATCTAGAAGACATCTCTTGATGAAGAGGTTAACAAGTGTGGGTCCTATAAATAGTAAGAAGATCAAGGCTAGAACTCTTGAATGAGAATAATTACAGTGTCTAGAACTGGCATCCCAAGGAAACTTGGGTTGTTTGGTTTTAGAATTAAAAGGCCTATTCTGTTTTACACACACACACACACACGTACATTTGCTCTCATGCATACACACACACACAGAAGCAGAATTCCTCTTGGAGCATCAAGCAAGTTCTTTCTGGAATAGCAGTTAAAACGTCTAAAGTTCACTTGTTTTTAAAGACTGTAGCTGTCTATGAATATATTTGTTATCATACGTCATTGAAGGCCGTCCCCATGACATTCAAGTTTTCTGCTAATCCCTAAGACAGGTTTCAACAAACCATCAAGCATAAGATCCTCTTGGAGTTGCCTATCTTTCTTCTGATCTCAAACATTGAAAAGAGAAGGTAAACCTCATGAGGTCATCGATGAAAATCTCAGGTTCCCGCAAGATGTTTTGTAATTGTATTCTAATATCTAGGCCAGATTGAATGATAAACTTATTTTTTAATTAATCCTCCTTCTGAAGACTTTGGTATCAAATATGTATGCTTCAGTAAGTTTTCCTTGAGCTTCTCTTGGGAGGCAGCCGTATTTTCATTGGCTCCTTGCTCAGTGATAGATACTTCATTAAAATCGGAAAGGCTTATCTCTACCAGGTCTAATTCTCCTGATCAGAGAGGCAATCTGTGTTGCTGCTGTCATTGCTCTACTGGGTCCTTACAATCCCAATCAGGACTCATGACATTGATGCCTGTAGATCTAGAAGGACAGTCAGCAGTTGACACATGTCAAGGATCTAAGAATTCTCTACAAGTCTGTTTCTCACTCTAGATAATGATCTTCTAATTACTGAAGTAACACAGGTTCAGAAGAGTTCAAAAGCCTGAGGTTTTTGTTAGAATTCATCTATATATTTTAAATAGTTATCAGAAAAACTTCTCCAAGTCTCTTCTTATTTCATTATTTATAAGGAAATATTTCCTTATTTATAAGGAAAATTTTCTCTATCAATGGTCCTCTCTTTGGGTGGCCCTATGAGGAAGCATGGCTACAAGTGGCTTTCAGTATCCAGTAGAGGTCTTAGGATAAGGTGGTTGGTGACTTGGGCAAGTGACTATGGATCTAGCTAGGGAACAGGTAGTGGTGGGTAGAAAGGAGCAACTGGAGAAGTGGAAGACAGATTTATTTGTTCTCTGTGGGATACGCCAAGAGAAGAAAGCTTCCTCAAGTTTTGAATAAAGTTCCTGGGGCAAACCCCATTAAGGCTAAAATAGAAGACTCTATTTTGTGTTTCTCACAGCCGTCCTTGTTGATGCCTTCAAATAGAATTATCCTATGTGTGGGACTTCAGGTCATGTTCCATCTCAGTTATAGAAAAGATCTCATTGAAGACCAGTGTTATAGGTCAAGTTGCCTTTGTGGGAACTGCTTCATCATCCTCTAGATGATACAGATACTCAGATGTTATAAAAGAAACATAAGATTTTGCTTGGGGGGCAGTGGGTTGAGAACCACATAGTCTCAATTCCTTGTGATGCTCCCCAAAGGGGTGTGCAGTGCTACAAAGAGCTGCTTGCCCATCTGGAAGACGGGGAAGCACAAGGAATTAGTCACCGCTAAAAGCACAAGGAATTACAGTCACCGCTAAAAGCACAAGGAATTACAGTCACCGCTAAAAGCACAAGGAATTACAGTCACCGCTACCTTTGAATGACTTATCTGCCCTTTAGGTTGCCTCTAGCTCCCACTGCTAGTTTGGGTTTCTCCAAAACAAACTGTGATAAGTGAGATACTTATGGGATCACGAAGATCAGGAGTAATCAGTCTTAACTTCTAAAGGAAAGAAAACATTCCAAACTTTTGTCTGATGTGCTTGTGGCAGAAGCAGCTTCTAGAAGAGGAGGAGGCTCCCACAAAGCAAGAGCTGGCCGTGGTGGGACTTGAGTGAACCGGAGCCCAAGGCCAGAGGGGGCTAAGGAAGGTGGAAGATGGGAGAGAAAACGGGAATACCAGTTGTAGGAAGAAGACTGGGGCTGCCATTCTCAGCCACAACAGGGAGAGAAAAGGCGGAAACCGTCAGCTAATGATTCAGGAGCAGCAGGAGCAGAATCATCATCCCTGTGGAACTTTGGTTCCAAGTATGTCTTGCCTGTGGCACTCAGTGGGCACTAAAGGGTTTCAACTAGGAAAGGCAAGAAGAGTGAAAATAAAGATGTAACAAGCATTCTTGGAGTAGAAAGGGAAAGGGGAGGGGAGCAAAAGGAGCAAAAGGAGCAAAAGTGAGCCTTATGTCAAGCAGATCCGTGCACAGACCTTTACTCACCAAAGACAGAATTGCCTTTAAGTGATGTGAGCAAAGGCACCAGGGTGCCGCCGTGGGATGCCTTGATGCTTGCATGTCTGTCAAGATGAATTCAACAAGATGCAAAGGGAAAAAAGAAAAGAAAAGAAAAGAGAGAGAGAGATAGAAAGAAGGGAGAGAGGGAGGCAGGCAGGGAAGGAGGAAGGGAGGAAGGAAGGAAGGAAGGAAGGAAGAAAGAAAGGAAGAAAAAATGTAGTAAGCAAAATATATTAAATCCAGGCTATATAGATACATCCACTCAGACAAGAGTCACCTGTCCGACAAAGCATTGCCCCTCAGGGTCCTGGGTTCAACATTTTTATCTGTTCTGCTTGGTGTTGATTACATTGTCTCTTCCTGCTTCCCGATGGATGGGCTTGACATATTCTTCCCTCTCCACATGTGCACTTAGCATAAATTTGAACTGGAAATTGTTTATTCCTTTTGGAGACTGGTCATGGTTTTGTGGCTGACCTTGTAGCTAATCTCACTATCTTCTACCTAACAAAACCTCAATGCCTGCCCACGCCTACCCATTTTACAGGACAGCAGCAGTGGTTGTGACACTAATCTGACATCTTGAGTTGTCATTCTTAGGATCAAATCTAAACCCCTTAATGCTAAGGGAGGAGAAAGGAGCAGAGAGTGAGATCTGGGAGGCGTTGTGTAAATCCTTACAAAATTAGTGTACAGAAAAAAAGTCAAGTTAGCAACATGGAAGAAGAAATATGGATACCCACTCACCCAAGGCCAACCGTGCCGACCACGGTGTAGATTTAAGTTGCTAATGAGTCATGCGATTCATGAAATTGAATGTAGAACTATTGCTTGTAACAGATCTTGCACAGAAAAAAAAATTCTATGCAAAGGAGGCAAAAGCTTATGCTGAAGTAGCTTAAAAATCCTAATTCTTTGTATCAGAGACATCTAAACTTACTTCTCTGCCTGTTTCCTGACTGGGAAGTGCAATTTTTCCTACTGAACAGTCCTTACTTCTGCTGAAAGTCTGTATCTGTAACTCAATTTCTAATTCCAGAATTCAAAAGCTTGGAAACGTTGCAGAAATTTACACTGTACCTCCATGTTGGCAATATCAACACTACTTTCTTACAAAGTTATTACCAAGATTCAGCTTGACATGTCTGTAGCTAATTTGAGTCATTATCACTTGGATAAGTGATTGTTTTTCCCTGCCTATTTTCGCAGTGTGTTATACACAAAATCATCAATGTGAGGGCTGGAGAGGCGACTCAGTGGTTAAGAGCACGAACTGCTGCTATTCTAGGAGACCTAAGTTCAAGTCCCAGCACCTGCACTGAGTGGCTCCAACCACCTGCTACCCCAACTCAGGGAAATGTAACACCTCTGGGCTCTGTGAGCTTGAGGTCAGCCTGGTCTATATAGCAGTTCCAGGCTAGTCAAGGCTACACAGCAAGACACTGTCTCAAAAAAAAAATCATCAATATGAGATGTCGAACTTTTCTGCCATCACGAGTACTCTATGTTAGAAATACATCCGACAGAGGGGTAATATCCAATATATACAAAGAACTCAAGAAGTTAGACTCCAGAGAGCCAAATAACCCTATTAAAAATGGTGTACAGAGCTAAACAAAGAGTTCTCACCTGAAGAATATCGAATGGCTGAGAAACACCTAAAGAGATGTTCAGCATCCTTAGTCATTAGGGAAATGCAAATCAAAACAACCCTGAGATTCCTCACACCAGTCAGAATGGCTAAGATCAAAAACACAGGAGACAGCAGTTGTTGGCTAGGATGTGGAGAAAGAGGAACACTCCTCCACTGCTGGTGGGATTGCAAGCTGGTACAACCACTCTGGAAAGCAGTCTGGCGGTTCCTCAGAAAACTGGGCATGACACTCCCGGAGGATCCAGCTATACCACTCCTGAGCATATACCCAGAGGCTTCCCCTGCATGCAGTAAGGACACATGCTCCACTATGTTCATAGCAGCCTTATTTATAATAGCCAGAAGCTGGAAAGAACCCAGATGTCCCTCAATGGAGGAATGGATTCAGAAGATGTGGTATATTTAAACAATGGAATACTACTCTGCAATTAAAAACAATGAATTCACAGAATTCCTAGGCAAATGGTCAGAACTGGAAAATATCATCCTTCGTGAGGTAATCCAATCACAAAAGAACACACATGGTATGCAGTCACTGATAAGGGGATATTAACCCAGAATTTTGGAATACCCAAGACACAATTCACATATCAATAGATTTCCAAGAAGATGGAAGGAGAGACCCCTGGTCCTGGAAAGACTGGATGTAGGGGAATGCCAGGACAGAGAAGCGAGAGGGGGTTGAATGGGGAACAGGGGGAGGGAAGAGGGCTTATGGGACTTTCAGGGAGGGAGGAAACGGGAAAGGGGAAATCATTTGGAATGTAAATAAAAAAAATATAGAAAATTTTTAAAAAAGCAAAAAAAAAAAAGAAATGTAGATGCATATTTTTGCATCTTTCCAAATGTCAGAAATGATTAGCAATAAATTTTTATTAGCTGCAAAGCAATACAGGCTGATGCATGTTGCTTTTCTGGGCAAGGTGGGACTGCTACGTTCACAAAGTCACAGCAACTGTGGTTGCTTATGTAAGACCTTGGTAAAATCAAGTCAGGCAACATTCAAGTGTGGAATGGAAAGGAATTCAAGAACACAGTCCTAACTGAGGTGTTATAGGTGGTTGATGGCTTCTGGGAGCCGTGAGAGTCAGTTTTTGTTAAGATTAACCATACTCCAGGAAATAACCCCACACAGAAACATATAGACAGAACAAATTGGAGTTGTTGGGTTGTTAAGTTTAAAAAGAAAAAGAAGACAGGAAGTTGAGGGGGGTAGCGATGAGGTAGTGTACCTGAAGAGGGTTAAGGGGAAGAGTCTGGGGTAAAAAATGATACAAATGTATTGTATAAAATCATCAAAGAAATAATAAAAATATTTATTTTAAAAAGAATCTCATGAGGTACTTACTTATAATGCAACATTATAAGGCAACATCTGAAGATTGAGAGAAATACATGAAATTTTAACTCTTGGGCTACACAATCCACAACATAACAGCTAATATATGTTTACAAGTAAGTCACAGAGTGGCAACAAAGGGGTTAAGAAGGCCACCGAAGAAATCAAAGAGGCTTTTCTGGATACAGAGGGACATAGCTGAGACTAGGTAGGATGTGAACCAAGCCAGCAGGTTGCAAGTTTGAAATGAGTTGGGAAGGCAAGGTGTAGACCTTTGGGTCCACAGGGCAGGGTGCTGTGTCCACAGGACTATGGAGGTGCTATGCAAGACCACGTCCAGACAGACGAAGAGGTGGTAATTTGAATAGGGCCATATTAGCAATGCAGACCAAGCCAAGGTAAAGCCCACAGACATTGTGGCGCTAGAATATCTCCCCTCAAAACATTCGTGCACTAATAAATAAACGTAATTAAAATTTTAAATGACCTAGAAAGGTGCCTCATTGTAATATTAGCTTCTTTTAATTTATTATTATTGCTATTGTTATTATTATTATTTTATTATTATTATTATTGGTAGTAGTAGAAGTAGTACCACGTGTGTACACAAATGCATGTATACACATGCTTGTGGAAACACATATAGATAGGCGTGTGCCATGGTGGCCGTGTAAAGAGGACAACTTTTTGGAGCCATCCCTCTCTTACCTTTGATGGGTTCTAGGGACAGAAGTCAGGTTTAAACCTGGAATCTTGGCTTGGGCTTCGTCTGTTTTTGCCTGCCCTGTCTCTTCCTTTTTGACTGACTAACCATTTCCCCCCCAACTCATGGTGATTGGTTGTCTTTGTTGTTATAGGGCTTGCTTAGAAATTGGAGCTTATAAACTTTCCAGAGTCTAAATTTTGTACGATGTAGGGAAGGCTCTTTCTTCGCGTACTGTTGGCTGACTTTGTTTGATCTGGACTTTAAGTGCATATGAGACACGTTGCAATTATATTTTACCATATTAATGTCTCTATTCACTCAATTATTTCCTGCTGTTCGTGCCTTTCGTCACTTCAGACATACCATATCATCCCTGTGGGTAACTTTGTCTTCTGGTCAAAGTCTTCCACCTAGATCTTGGGGACAGTCTATGTTTTTACCACTGTGAAAATGTTTGTACACTGTTATTTGTTTGTTTGTTTGTTTATCCTTTTAATGATTTACTACTTTCCTAAACATTTAGAAGAAATGGTAAAATACTAAAAATTGACTGCAAATGTAACAAAACAGTGTTGTAAATCATATTTCAACTAGCATTGTTTTATGTAGATAATGGCTTATTCTTCCGTGTATTTATTTTAATTTTTTTTCTGTATTATTAAAAATTTCATATAGATATACAATGAAAATATGAACATACCCGCCTTTGCCTTCTCCAACTCTCTCCATATCCCAGTATGTTCTCGTGTCTTTTCTTTTATTGTAATCCTCTAATAATGGGTTGTTGTTACTGTTAATGTTTCCATATGTGCACGACTGTGGGGCCATCCGTGGGAGCAGGAAGGAGCAAGGACCCTTCCAGTCGCTCTGGTTCTTTCCTTTGCTTGAAAGTAAATCCTACTATTTTTATTTCTGTGTCTCGTCTACACTGCCAGCCGTCTAACTTCTTCCACTATGCCCTTTGTCTTCATTTGCATCCGCTGGCACTTCTGTTCATTCTGTCTTTTTTTTTTTTTTGTAGTTTTGTTTTTCTTCAGCTTCATTGCTGTGTAGCAGCAGCTGTGTAGCATTGCTGTGTATGCAGGTTTCTTTATCGTCTCTTCTCAGAATTCTGCTGGACGTGTTTTACTCTTAGCCTGGTGTCCTGTGTCGGTTCTGATAAAATCTGAGCCCTTGCTTCCTGAGTATAACTCATTTTGCCTCTGGTCCTCTGCTGCACCAGTAAATAAACTGCTCCCTGTGGTTTCCCTGCTGGAGAATCCTTATTGCTTTACCTCTGGGTCCTGATGCTCTTGAGAAGTGAAGAAGATGCCCTTGACTTTAAGAGAATATTTGTTGATTGATGCATTTGAGCCCTGAGGAATGCTTGATCTCCCCAAACATAACTGACCACAGATTCTGTCACGTAAAATAAATAAATAAATTAATTAATTAATTAAATTAAAAAGAGATGCAGAAATGCAACCTAACGTCATTGAGGCTTTGCGATCAAGCCTCATGTGTAATCTATGTCTATACCCCACCTCTGCTTGCCTATCTTCCTTGGAAGAAGTAGACATATTTTTCTGCGTTTTTTTGTCATTATTTTATTTGAGTTTGAGCTTTTATTTTGAGATAGTCTTTCTCTCTAGTTCTGACTAACTTCAAACTTCCAATCATCCTGCGTAAGTTTCCTGTGTTCTGGGATGGCAGACAGTACCTTCATGCTCGGCTGCATTTTGTATCATTATCTAAGAATCAAAAACTTGCCCAGAGTCAGTAACCGCCTAGTAAATTATCAAGGTGAGTCATCTGAGAGCACTGGATGGCTCCGAGCCACTGCTAGTACAGATAAAAGGCTGATTCTCCACCCTCTCCCATTTGAGCAGGCTTTCTGTGCCTCTCGGTGTGGTGTGGTCTCTCCTCTGGAAAGAGCATAGCTGAAAGTTGCGCCCCAGCTCTCCAGAACACTCCTGAGATTCATCATCGAGGTTGTGAACTCAACCTTGATCTTAGCATGACTGCCAGGGATTCAGGGAACTTCTAGGTGGTAAGTGAGTTTAAAATCTTTATAAGTCATGCATCATTTATACATTTATAGATGATAGTAATTTTTACTTTCTTTATTGAATGTTAGAAGCTTATGAGATTAGAAGTTTGATAACACTGGTGTTCTTTCTTTCTTTCTTTATTTATTTATTTTTGTTTTAGCAAAAGTAGTTTCTAATTACCTGTTCTAGTAATAAATTCCTCCCTGCTCCCTTTCAAAGATTTCCTAACTCTTAATATTTAAAAGAGCAAAATTTTATAAATACCCAGAAAGCTAAGATATCTGTTTCCAAAACACATATCTCTGTCTAACTTTGCAGTAGGTATGAGGTGTTTTCTGTCTCTTGACCTGGGCATTACTCAGCTGAGAGGTAGGTAATAGAAAGGCTGCATTTCTGTCTTTATGGGCAGTATCTGGAAGTCCTGCTGATGCCCACAGTGACAGCCATCTATAAACCCAGGCCACTAACACCCAGCTGCCATACGCTATAACCTGTTTTCCCTTTCTTCTTCTTTCCCCCATCCATTTCCTCCTCCTCCTCTCCTCCTCCTCCTCCTCCTTCTTCTTCTTCTTCCTGCTCTTCTCCTCTTTTTCACTGCCTTTTAAATGCAAGATTCTGAGTGACAACCATAGTCAACAAGTTAAAAAGAAATCTGGTCACTCGGTACACAGAAGGCTTACTGGAGATTTTTGTGCTCAGAGGGGAATTGAATTGGACACAGTCACAGAAGATCTTTGAGAGCAGCAATCCCTAACCGACTCACAGGATGGAGACAGCGGTCTCTGCTAAGAGTACCAGGTAGGCTGCTTCCGGGAACTCCTTACTCCCCATCCCTGGTGCTTTAGGATCTTCGATTTGTTGGATTGCCTTGTTACATTTAAAGAGGCCCATCACTGAAACTGAATTTGCTTCCGCTGCCTCTGGTGAAAGGTAGTACCAACTACTTGTATATAAAATACTCCTAGCTTGGAGTTCTAAAAATTGCATTTAATCAACGAATTGATTATTGTGTGTCACTGTGGACATGTGGGGACACAGGATAACCTGCAGGGGTTGGTTTTTTTCTTGGATCACATGGGTCCTGGGGATCAAATGCAAGCTGTTAGATACCAGAGTCCAGCTCCAGAGGGGTTCAGGTCCTAAAGAGGAGATGTGGGCTTGTCGAGGAAAGGAGACTGACAGGATCTGAGGGTGAATCAGAACGTTTATTGAAAAAAGTTACACCTTTTATACTCTATATTTGCATAATAGCCTAGCCACAGGTAAATTGAAAGATTCCAAGATGTGTATGATCTTTTCAGAGACCATTTTTAACCTATTTTGGCCCTATTTTTCAATATCCAGAATGAAAGAGATAATCAACTTAATTATAGTATTTTTCTTCGAAGCAAAGGCAGTAAGTTCAGCGAACATCTAAGACGTTGCTGCTCTCTAAGGTTCAGTAAGCCCCCCAGGTGCCCTCCTGCACACTCTCAGCCTTTGTGGTGACCCTTTGTGGTCAGGAGGTGTCAGATATAGAGTCCTGAGAAAAAAAACATAAGAACAATTTTCACTCCTTCAGGGGCACGACCAGGTGTTTGTACCATGTACTCATGCGTAAGAAGCATTGAGCTGTTTCCTAATTTTGTTCCTATGTGCCTCAGCCTTACAATACGGACCTGTTCTCCTCAAATACTCACCAAAGGGAAGGTCCTAATATCTTTTTCCAGTATACCAGATCATTCTAATTCCTTCAATATATGCTCCCATATATGACTAACTTCTTAACAGAATCTGTTCCTTGCTTTGCACACCAGATCTTGCCATGCCTCCTCTAAGTCATGCATCCAGAGAATCAGTTGTGGACACTGTTTTGTACTTATTAACTGAACTCTTGCCCTCAGCTGCCAAGACTTCAGACTCTGGGTTCCTGCTCATTGTTTCTCCCAATTGTGTGCTTTCATTCCTGGGACCAGGTATGAAGTACCTAAGAGCTCCCGGAACTACAACTCTTTAACTTCTCTACTCTTGGCACAATCAGGGGCACAAAGTGGGGATTCTTGTGTAGGAGTAGGCAGAGTTATTACACTATACGGTTCCACAGTGGAGGAGATTTTTTTTTCCAAAAGAATTACTTTGTTTCAAGGGTCTGCCATTGTATACATTCACATCCGCCCTCAAAGCCCATACAGGACTTCCCGAGGGGTGGGGGAAAGCACACAGGGAACCTCTCATAACATAGTGAGAGTCATCAAGGATGAAAGTAAAAGGGGCTGGAGATTTGTGGTCCACGATGTCACATGCTGGAACTTGGTCAAGCAGCAGTAGTGGTCTCTGCACGGTCCAGGCCACCAGGCTTGGCATCATGTCCCTTTACGCACTGAGCCACCTTGCCGGCCCCTTGGTGGTATTTTAAAGTTAAATTTTATATCTCTGGCTTGTCTAAAATACTTAGGCAGCTTGGAAGAGCGCACTACCTTCGAGAACGTATTCTTGCTCCAGCTCTAACCCAGAGCATCTCACAATGTCCTCAACTTCCTGCCTCTTAGTGATGTTGAGATGCTGAGACTATGGGGAAAGGGTCAATGGACAAATGGTTTCAACAGGGTGCCAGATTCACACCCCGATTCTGATTTATGACTAACTGGTTTGGTGGCATTGTCTGGGCTAACTTTTGTCAACGGTCAAGAAAATCGTGGCAGATAAGGAGCACCTAAAACCATTGCTAGGACGTCTAGTGCTTTTGCTAAGGAGGAGGACCCAAGTATCACCTCTGTTTACATCGAGGCCACTGAGAATGTAAAGCACTTGAGCAGTTTGCCTGGGGGCCCATGGTAAGAGGTGTAGCTAGGATTTAAATTGGACACTTTATTTTTCCTCTGCATCCTTCAACACTACGCTATACAAATGGATTAAATAATTTGTCTGGTCACCCTCAACTCCAAAGTTATAGATGATTTAAATAAAAGACATTGAGGGAAGAGAAAGAGAAGGTGTGTTTAACTATCTGTGGGTCTTTGATTCCCTCTTCAGAGTGGAAAGACAGGGTGGATGTGCAGGGTGCAGAAGGAATGCTGGGGGGCAGATGGGGGGTGCTTCCATGGTCTAGACTCAGCTACATAAGGACCTGCCGTAGGCTCTGCCTTCTCATGAGAGCTTGCCCACAGGTTCACTATTGGTGTTAGTGCTTTATCATGGTGGATTCTAGAGACTGACACATGTTTAAACCAATCAGTGTCAGGCCCTGCCCTCACTGCTCACAGAGAAATCATGGTTTACTTTGAAAAACTATAGAGTCCAAAGTTTGACTCATAATTTTGTATTAGTAACATTGTACTCATTTCAAAGACCCTCCTACCCCATGCTCCCAAATGACCTCTGTTTTAGGCACTCGAAGCTCATAGTTACTTTCATCCTAACACATATTTTGTCTATTAGAATATATATAGTTAAATTGATAGATGGAATCTTGACTTTAAAAAAGTAAAGCAATTTTAAGCCAGATGTGGAGGTGCATGTCTTCAATCTCAGCACTAGCCTAGTCTACATTATGAGTTCCAGGACAGCCAGGGCTTCATAGAGAGACCCTGCCTCAAAAATAGAAATAAATAAATAGATAGATAGATAATACTTTCAAAAAAATGTTAGGGGGCTGGAGAGATGGCTCAGTGGTTAAGAGCACCGACTGCTCTTCCAAAGGTCCTGAGTTCAAATCCCAGCAACCACATGGTGGCTCACAACCATCTGTAATGAGATCTGACGCCCTCTTCTGGTGTGTCTGAAGACAGCTACAGTGTACTTACATATAATAAATAAATAAATCTTTAAAAAAAAATGTTAGATTTAGCTAATTCTTCTAAAATGATCTACAGCTCCAAACAATGAGAACCAGAAAAGCCATTCTTTAGTTCTGTAGCTTTTAACAGAGTTAGAGGCAGGCTAAATAGAGGTTCTCACACTTAGATAGAAACAAACAGCTTTGGGGATGTTCCAAGTTGCTGAGTATCCATGAAATTCTTATTCAGGGCCAAGACTGGGTTCATAACCGTGAATACAGTTCAAAATATGAGTGTTCTTTTTCCCAAATGGAAATGCAAACTAAGTTCTTTTTTATTTATCTCTGATCTAACAGTTATCTAAAATGCTCAGATATAGGTCAAGAGATATTTCTTTGCTGGGGAATGTAACTCAATAGTGGAGACTTTGCCTAGTGTGTCTAAGGTCTAAGGTTCAATAACTGACAGTTCTTAACACACACAGAGACACACACACAGACAAAGATACACACATACACACACGCGCGCACACATATACGCACACAGACACACACACACACACACACACACACATCCCACACAGAGTTTCTTTTAAAATATCTTTATCCCAAAATTTTTACCTGTTACCGTGTATTACGTTTCACTTCATGCATGTTCTCAGTTATTTTACTCTAAAGTACAAAGTCCCCTTATGAGAACAGAGTATCTAGAAAGATATCATAACCTGTTATGTTTTTCCTTTTAATCAAGATCAAGTGTCAAAACATTAACATAAAGGAGACAGATTTGACTGGGGGCTGGAGGGGCACCTCAGCAGTTACAGGTCCTTGCTGCTCTTGCAAAGAGGCCAGGTTTAGTTTCCAACACTCACATGGTGCTCACCGCCTGTGGCTCCAGCTCTAGTGATTCTGATGTCCTCTTCTGGCCTCTGTGGAGACTGCATGCAAGAGGCACACATACATATAGGAAAAAGTTATATCAAAATCCTGGCTTTTCAATCCATAGTCCTTGAGCCCTGCTATGTCGATCCTGTAGAAAAGTGTACGTTCTAGGAAATGCGTGGCAAACTGGGGGCACTTAGTTAAAGACCCTTTAAGAGAAATAAGAGCAAGAGGAAGGAGGAGGAGAAGGAGGACAAGGAGGAGGAGGAGGAGAGAGAGAGAGAGAGAGAGAGAGAGCGAGCAGGGCCAAAGCATCAAGATCTCCTTTAACCTTGTATCCTAGTCACCTTTCTTCCTTCCACCAGGTCCCACTTCTTAAAGGTTCCTCACTTCCAATATGATCCAAACTATAAAACTGATATTTTTTAAAAAGACAAACAGACTTAAAATCATTATTATATGGAGATGATTTCTCACTTGGAAGGCTTAGATATCTTTGTAAGAAATCTAAAGATCAATTTGGAAACTTTCCAAGAGACATCTAAATTGTGGAGAACTCAAATATATCCATACAGGATGGCTGTTTAAAGTAGATTTTTTCCCCCCTAAGATCAGTTGATTTGATGTTGGATCTTGGTATAAAATTTCTGGTGACATTATGCACAGATTCAAAGGTATTGTTAATGGAGCACTTAAAGAGTAAAAATTGTATGTTATGGAAAATTTGCAGCTGACTTGAGAAGTGTCTCAGGATGGTAATGAAGACCCTGAGGATTGAAGCCTGTGAACTTTTTGGACAAACTATTTTCTCTGCTGTGAAAGAACAGGTGTCTGCATCAATAGTTAACATCACTCTTATAGGACACCCAAAGTACATAGATAATTCATCATTCCAACTATATCTCTAAAACATAGACCAGTCAAACCTCTGGAAACTCTGTTCTTGGAGAAAGAAAAGCAACTACTTCATATTTGAGCACATGCACCTAGTAGTTAACGAGACCTATCATTAAAATTCTCCTAATTCAATTTTTAATTCTTATCTGCCAACATTATGTAATGCTAAATGTATTTAAATTTTATTTCTAGGAATGAAAAGGTTTTGAACTGTTTGTATCAAAAGCCTGATGCAGTTTTCAAGCTGATTTGCTTTCCCTGGGCAGGAGGCGGCTCCATTCATTTTGCCAAGTGGGGCCAAAAGATTAATGGCTTACTGGAAGGTATGTTGACTTTCATCCTAAGTAAATATAGAAGCTTAGTTAACAATCACGTAGAAAAACTCGAGTTAATTAAGTTTCCTGGGTTTGTGGATTTCTAACCCTTATTAAATTGGAAATGTTTTCAGTCATTGTTTTTTCAATATAATTTTTACTCGTTTCCTTCCCCTGTCATTTTGATGTCATGGGATATTACACCACTGGTTGCTGATTCAGCGTCTTGAGCTACCTCCCTACACACTTAGATTCCGTTCACAACCATTGACTTGGCTTCTTAGCATTCCTGTCAGTGGGCTTTATCTGACAGCATCATAGGACAAACCAATCTCTCAGTGACTTCCCTGTTATATTTTCTTTCCTATGATTTCGTTCCTAAACAATAACATCACTTTCTTTTTAAAATCAGTCTATATTTAATTACAAAGGGGTTCCATTGCAGTGTATCCTCCCATGCAAACAACACTCTTTGATCCTATCCTGTCCCTTTTCTCATCCTTTCTTAGTACTTCACCCCTTTCCCCTCTCATATCCCATAATAGTTCCCTTAATTTTCGTGGGGGAGTCCCCTCCTAAATCCCACATATTAGAGGGAACGTCGGATACTTGTTTCACTTAACATAAGGGTCTCTGGCTCCATCCATTTTTCCTATATATGACAACATTCGGGTTAGAGAGACAGTTCGGTAGGTCATGGTACTTGCAGCCAAGTCTGATGACCCGAGTTCAATCCTCAAGACTCACACGGTGGAAGGAGAGAACTGAGTCCTACAAGTTGTCCTCTGACCTCTGGTCTCTTCCCACACATGCACAAAAATATTTTCTAGTGACAAATTTTTATTTTCTTTATGGAAGAACAATACCCTGCTCTGTATTATACACCACTTTTAAAACAATCTGACTGGCGATAGGCACTTAAGCTGATTCCCTAACTTGGCTACTCTTGCTTCAATAAACATAGGGATGTGTGTGTGTGTGTGTGTGTGTGTGTGTGTGTGTGTGTACTTTTGTAGAGAACTGACTTTGATTCTTTGGGGAATTCACCCAGAAATGGAACAGTTTGATAATATGGTAGTTTTACTTTTAACTTCTTGAGGGGTTTCCATACTGAGTCCCACAGTAACTGAATTAATTTATATTCCCACCAACAGTTTATGAGCATCTCAACTTTCCCCTGTATCCTCACCAGCACTGATTGTATTTTGTACTTTGCACAATAACCATTCTGATTGGGATGACATGTGATCTTCATGTGTTTCGCCTTTTATTTCCCTGGCAGCTAAACCTCTGGGCATTCTTATCAGCTGTTTACATTTTCACAAAGTGTCTGTCCACTTCCTTTGCTTTGGTTGTATTATTTGGTTTTTGGGTACTGTTTGTTGTTAACCCATTCTGCATTTTCTATATCAATTTTTTCTGTCCAATGAGTTGTTGGCAAAGATTTTCTCCATTCTGTAGGTGACCTCTTCATTCTTGTTTCCTTTGAAGTTCAGACCTCCTGTTAGAGTTCCATTAAGAAAGTTA